>VMDR010016658.1:0-20937 GCA_007922815.1 Macrotus californicus
TTCCATTCCTTTTGATTGCATGTTCTTGTTTTGTCTCCCCATTTTAGTTGACTCTTTTTGTTTGTTTCTGTTTCCTAATGTTTCGCTTTGCTAGCTGTCTTTGTAGGGTGAACTTCTGTGGTAATGCCTTGTAATTTTTTCTTGCTAGCTAGATATAATGTACTTGGTAAAAGGAACTCCAGTAAATGGGATTTTAGTTGTGGTCAGAAGAGGGGTAGCATTCCATGTCTTATGAATAAATCCTAAACTTTTAGTGAGCTTATGACCTTGGGATGCAAACTTCACAAGTGCTTGCTTCTCAGTTCTTCCCTCTCCTGAGGTGGGACCGGAGGGCTAGAGTCAACTGGAGTTTGGTTTTTACCTTTTCCCAGGTTGTTTAGACTCTGATAAAACCCAGACTGGTTAGATGGTGGTAAAATAGTTTCTCTTTGGAAAGTAAGTAACCAGAAAGTAACCACATAGTATGGTCTGAGATTAAAACTTTCTAACTAAAAGATAGAAATGGGTCAATGGTAGTAGTTATGTCCTAGTATTACCGGACAAAGTGAGGGCCTGCTGCTGAACACAGGCATAACACAATAATTGGTGGGGAGGGGAAAAGGTTTTATTAACTGGATGCCCAATTTGGGGGAGCTCGAGCCTCACCAGCCATTCTCTTCTGCAAAACACAGAAATCCCCTTGTTCCTAAAAAGACTGAAATTCAAATCCATGCCCAGAGACCACCCCTCCCCCATTCTTATCTGTCCTTTTGGAGTCCAAGGCTGCTACATCCAGCTCCAGGTGCTCTCTCTCTCTCTCTCTTTCTGAGTACACACTTGTGTGGCTGGCATGTCCATTGCCTCATCTGCACCGGCTTCTCTCTCCTGGGGCCAGGGTACACTGCCAGATTACTACAGCTAGTGGTGAAAGACAGACTCTGTCCATGGGGCCCTAGCACGCAAGGCCGCTTGCATCCCTGGGCCTAGAGAATGTTACTGGCCCATGTGTCTGTGCTCTGCTCTCAGGGTGAAAGAATGGAGCCGTCTGAGACCTGTGCCCTGCAGCACAGGGGCTCAGCATCCTGAGTGAGCTTGCTCCCCACCGTGCAAGCAAGGCAAGGCAAGAGCCATGAGCAGGGCCTGGCATCTTTTGGGTCCCACAAATACCTGGTCCTCCACCCCCAACTGGACAGGGCGAGGGAAACCCAAAAAGGGCTGAGTTTCTGCTTATTCTCTGTTTTAAGCCTTTGTCCCCAAATCCTATGTGCTCTGGGAGTGTCCAACTTGTTAGCAAATTCAGGCTAATGTCCACCATGTGCATCAGCCTGTGCTATGTCTTGCCCTTCCTCTAACCACCATGATCTGGAAGTGCGTAGGAAGGTTTTGTAGCCACACGGGGTCACAGTATCTCTGCCTGGGGTGGGGGCATCACCTTGTTAACGTGTGTTGTGACCTTTTCAGCCCATGCACACTCTGTGTAAGCTGTGTCATGAGCTGTGTTAGTTGTTTACCCTTCCTGGGGGTCAGGAGGCCTGTCGTCACATGGTTTCAGTTGTGATTTCAATCCACTGCCTTGGGCACTTCCCGACCCTTCTTTGTTACACTAGGGCAGTATTTTTCTCTAACAAAGGTCAATCTTTACCTTAACTGAACCTGTCTGTTACCTTTTTGCATCTAGAATAACATACCTTTAGAATAACAAGTAATTCCCTTTTTCCAGACCCCTCAAAGCACAACCATCCACCACAGCAGAAGGCCACAAATCTTGTCCCCATTGCTGTCGTCATGTTAATTGTTGACTGTTAACTGTCCCATACGCACCCGTGTAAAAGAACTATATGTCTATCCTTTATTTTTTATCCAATCCCAGAAGGTTTCCCGCTTTGATTTCTCCCACCTCCCTAATTACTACCAATTGATTCCACATAACCCGCTACATCTTGCCCTTTGATTCTGATGTAGAAAATAAGAGGTAAAACTGCCACTTTCCAGAACATTTTCTCAATCCCTGGGGATTTTGCTTCCTGGCAATTGTCGTCAGTTTGACTCAAATAAAGTCGTAAAAATTCTTACAGGTTTGGACGTGTCTTGTGTTGACAGCTCTGAGACATTTGGCCTGTATTTCTCCTTTACCTTATGTCTGTTGCTGTTTGCCTGCTCTACCCATTGAACCCTGCCCCAGCTTCCAGCATGCTCAAGCTCCCCCCTTTCTGCTCCAACTACCTGTGAGAGCAGGTAGGAAAGAACTACACACTAACACTGCCTCCCTCCAATAACCCACACCCTCCGGCCTTCCACCAGAGTTCCCTGGGTTCCCGTGTGAGCAGACCGCTGGGAGCAAAGTTTCTTGGTATGTCTGATGATGCCCACGTCTCATGGTGAGAATGGCACTGTCTTGGGCTGGGGCTCTGCTCCACTTACGGAAATCAGAGACACAACTGAAAGCATCACAACTTGATTCCATGGGTCTTTATCAAACAGAAAACACCAGAGATATGACTATGGGTTTTCTCTAGAAGCCAATTCAGATTAGCAGTGCACAAAGATTCCAAAACCAAAATTTAACTACTGACCTTTCAACTTCTGCCATTGGAGGCTGGTTGTCAGGAAGCTGCAGGCCTGTTCACAGCTTCCGATGGTAGAAGTTGTCTTCTCCCGTTGTGCTAATAAAAATATATCTTTGCTTAGGAACGATTCTAGTTTTAGGGAGTTAATAGAAGGTAGTAATAGAGAGAAGTGCCTTAATTTGCAGTGGAGTTGTTTCTGATTGCAGTAAAGCAGGTTCTGGAATAACGCTGTTTCCTTCAAGGCAGTTGCCTTGTGATGCTGACAAAAATTCGATTCTGGGTTGGGGCCACTGTTGTGCGAAGTTTGCAAACTATCCCCGTGTCTGCGTGGGTTTTCTCTGGGCACCCTCGTTTCCTCCCACATGCCAAAAGGTGTGCACATTATGTGAACTGGAGTGTCTCACTTGTCCCAGTCTGGGAAAGTGTATGTGTCAGGTACCCTGTGATAGAAGGGTGCCCTGTCCAGAACAGATCCCACCTTGCACCCTGAGCTACCAGGAAAGGCTCTGGCCACCAGAAACCCTGAATTTGGAAAAATATTATTTTGTTTTATTCATCTTTCTTAAATGCATGTAAATCTTACATTTATTTCAATGTTTAATATTAGGGAATTTAGGGAGTTTTTGTTTTGAAGTTTGCTGTTATTGAATTGAGACCCCCAAACTTTGAGCAAACTAAAAGCTACACATTCCCCACAATTAATTATGATAAAAACCATAAACATTACCGAACATAAGCTGAAAGAAATAGAAGATACCATGAGTTTTGAACTTGTTAGCAAAATCTTTTTAAAAGCTTTATTCATGATTTGAAAACTGTTTTCAACAGTAAATTGCTCAAATTTCTTCAGTGTAGTATCGAACCAGTTCCTAAAGAAAAATTAAAGAGTTGGTCTCAATCTCATAGTAGTGAGTGAATCTTCTGTCTTTTAATAAGTCTGGAACAAAATCCACACAATCATTATGTATCTTTGAAATATAAGAAAATTATTGTTTTGAAAGTTGAAGTTAAATCCTAAGGGTTTCAGCAGGTCTTTCTTTAGCATGTAAATTCTAGCATTGGTTTCCCAAAGTGAGTTTTAAAACAGGTTCTCAAACAATAATATGCACCTGGGGATCTTGTTAAAATGTAGATTCTGATTCATTCATTAGGTCTGGGGTGGGGCCTGAGATTCTGCATTTTAACAAGCTCTCAAGAAACGCCAATACTACTTACTGGTTCACAGATCACACTTTGAGTGGCAAGGGTCAGTGACCCCAGATGAGCCCTCATTATTTGTGAAAACACAGCTGGGAATGGTAGGAAGGTAACGTGTCACACCAGGAAGAACAATGCTCCAGTATCAAATGACATTAGATCAAGTTTAGGGCCTGCCAGTTGCTAGCTGTGCGTTCTTGAACAGATTCATGCAATGATTCTGAGCTTCAGTTTCCTTCCGTATTATGTGTGTGTAATGCCCACTTTACCTGGCTCAAAATATGTACAGTGAAATTTCTTCTTACTTGAGGGTTAGGTTCTAAATAAATGTGGAAGGCAGAAATGTATATGTATGTAAGTGTGTGTTTATCTATCTATCTATCTATCTATGGTATATGTATATGTATATGACATATATGCATATTTTTGGAAGTACCTCTAAATCCCCCATTAAGTATCATTTAAATAAACCCAACACAGGTAGGTAGAGGCTTTCCATCCTCATTTGCACAGTGATCTCTTTAGAGACTGCTGGCATCATGGCTTATTGGAATATCTTTCAAGTCCTAGTGAGTCGAAAGCCCTTCCCTCACCAAGAAGGGGTGGGGAGTACAGTAATAGCTTAAATCCCCCAAGGACTGCCACCCCACTATCCTCAAAGACAGAGAGTAATTTCAAATTAACTTTCAAATACATTTGTGTAAACTGTTGTATTCTTTTTCAGAAAGAGTAATCTACAACATTCACTTATAAACAGAAACTTAAATTGCAACAGATGTTTCCCTTTTTGGAAAGGTTCTTGAATTCATTGACAGACCTTTGGCTAAACTGATGAATTAATTTGTTCAGGCCAGATTTCATAAATCCTCTAATAATTCTTCCCTTTACACATATTGACTTGATTTTTGAGATCTACAGCATGTGCTTTAAACGTTTTAACCTTTACTACTTTAATCAACTAACATTTATTTCAAGATTGGATGATGACCGGCCATTGAAAGATATAGTTAACTAAAAAATAAAGCCTAATTTGTCAGTTAAATAAACCTGGATATCTATGTAATAAGTAGAAATCAATCTGTGTCACCGAATTTTGAAATGTTTGGCAGCTTTGATGTAACTGTTTCTCTTCCAGGGCTATGTTGACGATAAATTTCTGGGTGTTGCTACCAAGCTTGGACATGCATATTGTTGCCACACTTAGATGTGGCTGATTTAGCTTGGCTGTATAAAAGCTGGTTTTTAACTATACAAGTAGATTTATTTATGAAGTGTTAGACTCTTTTTTTCATTAATACATGAAAGCTAAGTACCAATTTAGCATGGTTCAAATCAGGCTTTAGTACATAATTCAGCAGAGCTTTTAAAATTTTAGTCTTAACTCATTATACTAAACTCGATATGAACATTGCTTACCATAAACAAGTTTTAAGATCAAGTTTGGTAAAATGTTTCAAAGAGTGTATATAAACCTTTCTTAAGAGTATCTGTTTGAAAACTTGATTTCTAGAGCCTAATTCACCAAATGTTACAGGTCTTTTTCTTTTTCTTTTTTTTTCCTGTGGTTGATTCTAAAAGGGCAAGAAGACATTCAGTGGATCACTTACTGGTTAGAACAAGAGTGGATTTAAGTTGGTAACATTTTCCTTTTTTGATAGGAGCACTCTTACTGTCTAAGATTCCCATCAGGTTATTACAGTGAGACTGGTTGTAATTTCAAGATCAAATGCCTTCTGTGTGTTGGGAAGGCCATTTGGCCATGACTGTCCTAATCTGAGGTTGGTCAGGTGTAAGACAAAGGACAGGGCACACAGAACAGTGGCTGTCGAGCGTGAATGTGCACTAGAATTGTCTAGAGGCCTAGTTAAGACACACATGGCTCCAAGGGTGCCAAGATTGTTCAACGGGAAAAGGACAGTCTTTTTCAGCAAAGGGTGCGAGGAAAGCTGGATATGCACAGGCGAGAGAATGAAACTGCACCCTCTCCTTGCCCCACATATAAGAATTAATTCAAAGTGAAATAAGAACCTAAACATAGAAACTAAAACTATGAAAATCTTAGAAGAAATCAGGGGGAAAGCTTTATCACATTGGATTTGGTGATGATTTCTTGGACATGACACCAAAATCACAGGAAAGAAAAGTTAGAACTTCATGAAAATTCAAAACTTTTGTGCATCAAAGGACGCTATCAGGAGAGTGAAAAGATAACCCACAACATGGGGGGAAATTTTGCAAATCACATTATCTGACAAGTGATTAATACCCAGACGATATTGAGAACTCCTAAAATACAACAGCAAAAACTAACAACTCAATTCAAAACTGGACAAAGGGCTTGAATAGACATTTCTCCAAAGAAGACACACCAATGGTCCATAAGCAGATGAAATGATGCTCAAGATCACTAATCATTAGGGAAATGTTTATCAGAACCACAGTGAGATATCAATTCACACTCATTAGGATGGCTATTACTTAAAAAATGAGGAAAACAAGTGTTGATAAAGAAGTGGAGAAATTGGAACTCTTGTGCACGGTTGGTGGGAATGTAAAATGGCACAGCCACAGGGGGAAACAGTTTGGTGGTCCCTGAAAGAGTTAACATAGAATTACCACATGATCCAGCAATTAGTACATACTCATAGGAAGTGAAAGCAGAGACTCAAACCTATGTTGTTCACCAATGTTAATAGCAGTATTGTTCACAATAGCCAAAAGGCAGAAACAACCAAAATATTCAATGGATCAATGGGTAAACAAAATGTGGTCTATACATGCAATGGAATATTATTCAGCTATAAAAGGGAACGAAATTCAGGCACATGCTACAGCATAGATGAGCCTTGAGAATGTTATGCTAAATGAAATAAGCCAGACACAGAAAGGCAAATATTGATGGTTTCATTTACATGGGATACCTAGAATGGGACTCTCATAGAGATAGAAGGTACAATACAGGTTATCAGGGACTTGAGTGTGGGGTGGGGAAACGGGGGATCGTTGTATAGTGGGTGTCTATTTTGGATGATGAAAAAGTTCTGGAAATGGACAGCGGTGATGGTTGCACAACAGTGTGAATGTAACACCAGTGAGTTGTCTATTATACAAATGGTTAAAAGGGCAAATTTATATTATTTAAATTTTACCACAATAAAAAAAAAAAACAGATTCCTGCGCCCTATCCCCAGAGTTTCTGACTCTCTAGGTTTAGGTTGGAGCCAGAGAATTTATATTTCTGACAATCCCAGGGGATGCTCATGCTGCTCGGGCCTAGAAATCATCCGTGAAGAAAACTCTCCTTTAAAGACTAGTTCTTCCTACCCAACAAGAAAAGGAATTCAAAATAAGATATTAAAAAAAAAAAAGATGTCGAAGTGTAGGCCAACTTTGACTGAAGGTAGCAGATACCTGCAATTTGGTGTTTAGAAGGAAGGGTTCCTGAATTGTGTCCAGGCTCAGTGGTTGAAGGTGCAATGCAGAGCAGCAAGGCACAGTGCACCACAGGGACAGGGGAGCAACCGACAGCACAGATGCAACATGTGTGTCATCCAGAAGGTTGCCAGGGTTTAACCTTGCTCTTGGGTTATTCGTTTTATGCACTCCAATTTAACTCCTGTCGCAAGTGTGCAAAGTGTGCAAAGCATGGAAAAGTTAAGTCGGTGTGCCCAGCCAGGGTGCTGGGTTCAATGTTTCACTGAGGGTGGGACAGGGAGATGGAAGAGGAGATGAGAGGGTTGGAATAAAGAGAAGAAGGCACCAGAACAAAAGCTGACAGAATTGAGTTGGAAAAAAGAGTAGGAAATAGAAAAATGTGTACAAAGATTTCGTGTGAATTCCCAAGTACTCAATTAAAAACAGACTGAAGCTTAAGAACTGGGTTGGAGGCTACAGACTGTGAGGGGGGTAAGGGTGGGCAATGCATTTTTCAGGGACCAGCCTCATTACTGGCTCAGAATCTCTCAGGCATGGCTTTTCTTAGGCAAGTTGTACCAGAAGCCTGGGTTACATCTGGAATTCAAGAATCCTCTGTGTTTTGAATACGGCCTCGAGAACACATGTGGTACACAGGCTGCATATTTGCCACTCACAGTTTCGGGCCACATTTATAGGAGGCAGTGAAAGAATCAACCTGCTGAGTCAGAAGAAAGTCTAACACTTTAAAAAGTTTTATCCAAATAGACACTCATACATGTTGCTGTATTAAGCAGGAGAGTCATCCCATTAATAATAAACTCTTCAGACACAAAAGGCATTTACAGCACAAATTATGTTATAAATACAGAGTAAAGCAGATGAGAACGTGAAGTCATGAGTCCTAAATTCTGCTGCAAGCTCAAGCTCAGACCTAAAAAGAAAAAAAAAAAAAGGTATTCCCTTTCAATTCAGTTCAGTTTAACAATGTTTCTCTGGTATCTACTAGGCACTTAGATAAATGGTGTATGAGTAAAACCAAGCATCTGTATTAAAAGTGCTTAAAATCTAATGACGGGAGTAAGGTAAATACATAAACTGATAAATGGTATTAAAGATGCACAAGCCAAACAACGGCCCAGGTCACACACCAAGCCCAACCGAACCAGTAAGGTATAACTTCTCCTCAATCAGTAAGAATACTACTCTTAGCACGTCCAGTTGGCAACACAAAGTAGGCATTTAATAAAATTTTTTTTTTACTGAACTAAATGATCGTATCTCTTTTTCAGCCTAACTAGTTCAATAATAGCCTAATTTATTCACTCTTAATTTGCGTAATTAGCCCTAGTACCTACTTCTGTGTCACAAAGTCATATAGAAATTACTACATTCAGAATTGTGAAATGCTTTATGCAGTCCTGGACTCCTCAGTTGCAAGCTGAGCAATTCAGGTACAATCTGTGAAATAAAAACTAAGTCACAGAACGTCAAGTAGAAGAGGATACTGAGAGAGCCGTAAATAGAAACATAGTTAAGGAGAAGTTAAAATCTGTATGTAGGGTCACTAGAGCTGTAGGAAATGATTCCTTACTGTTAACCCGTGACACTCACGTTTGTTTCTACCAGAGGAGCCTGGAACGATTCTTAAGAGCAGACTGTTAGAAGTCCTACAAACCACGTACGACTCAGTCATCCGAGTTTCTCTCAGCATCCAATTCACATCACATATCATATCTGGCACACTGGCCCATTTTTGCAGGAGGCCAAGATGGGATGTTTCTGATAGTTGGAATCTTTTCATTTTGCACGTTGGAGGGCAATTCCTGCAGAGTAGGCTTCGTGCGCTTGGCAACATAGAGCCCACGTTGCAGAGGAGAAGGAGCTGCTTGGAATTTCTTGGCAGTGGCAAAAATTTCTTTTAAAGAAGTGATTTCAAGGCAGTGGTCTGAAAAGTTATAAGATTCTAAATGTGTTTTAGCAACTTTTTTTTTTAAAGGAAAAGCCCAAGACTGATTAATTTCTTTTTTTCTTTCCTTTTTTTTAAACCGGTTGAAGATCATGAGATGCTTTTGCTGCTACAGGAACAATATTAGCCTTTGCTGCTCTTCAGCCTTAGAAGTCATGTGAAAGATCAAATTCTTCTTATTAGTTGAATTTAATCTACAACTCTACATGCAAGTGATTGTGGGAAATGTAATTCTCATGCTTCTACACTTTGTATTGGAAACCATGAAAGAGTTTTTGGAATGAGACTGTTTATTGAAAAAGAAAAATGCAGACAGACTCATAGTTGGAGAGCAGGATGATGGTTAGTTGGGGAGGGTAGGTTAGGGAGTGATAGGATTGAGCGAAAAGCAAAAAGGACACATGGACATGGACAACAGTGTGGTGATTGCTGGGGGGAGGGGATATAAGGAGACTAACTGGTAGTGGAAAAAATATAATAAAGATTAAAAAACAAATTAGACATTAAAAAAAAAAAACATCCAGCACATCAGTACAGCAAATGTGCCAAACTAAATGTTCCATAGTTAAAATCTGAAGATAAAAAAATAATCTATGCCTTATGAGGTGCCTGGAAATCAAATAACTAGACATGTGATAAAAATCTCTTTGTGGTAATTTAAAAAGTCAAATATCTTGGAGAAAATACAACTGTGGTAAGGGCAAGAGAATATTTGGTCACCAAAGAATAGCACCAAATATGAATACCTGAAAAGCATAACAGTGGATTGATTCATTAGTTATTTCCAGAAATAATTACTGTGTTGGCAGTGCTGTTAGCTCTGGGAGGCTAGCTATTATAACTCCGTGTTCCCTGCTCTCAAGGAGCTTACTTCTTCTTCAGAGGAGATAAATAATAGAATAGGTACACAAATGAACAAACAAGACAATGTGACTTATGAATACATAATCAGTTATATGATAAGGAGTAACAGGAAATGTGATTTAGATAGAGTGGTTAAGAAAAGGCTCTCTGAACATGTGATTTTGAGCTGAGACTTGGAGTTTGGGACAGGTCTTACAGTCGGAAGGGGGGAAGATGGTTTTAGGCAGAGAAAATAATAAGCCTGAAGCCCTGAGAGGTGAGAAAAGGTTTGATGTAGTCAGAAAACTGAATGGAGCTTATTATGGCTGGAATATGCTAAGTAAGGTGGAGAACAGAATGACGTTTTGTTAAAGAGGTACCCAAAGTCCGATCATAGAAGACTGTGGCACAGGCAGTAGAGCTGAAGAAAGGCCTTTGTGGTCACAGAAGATGATGAGTGAAGAGAACAATGACAGGCTATGAAGATGACAGTGGGCAAGATGAGCTCACGTGAGCACCTAGAGTTCTCAGGAAGAGTTGTGATTGGTTTCCTTCTGTTCTACTGAAAATAAATATATTAACAGTTCTTGATCTTACTGTGCAAAATTAATTTCACTAAATACATAAGCAAAGATGAGTCCAGGGCTACTGAAATTGACACAGCAAACACAATAAATAGAGTGAAATCAGGCCTTTTGGAAGAATGACAGAATGTTGTGATATAGGGTTTTATTATCTGCTTTTCTGTATAAAGCATCTGCATTTAATGCATTACTACTTGACAAATAAATAAACATTTAAGTATCAATAACTAACATAATAATATCACATCTTACTATCTAATTTGTTAGGTAATAAGGCATTCCTTCAGCCACGGACCAAGTGTCCACACCTAAGGAAATTACCTAGTTTCTCTGGATTTACTTTTTCCTGTCTCAGTTTTGTGTGCCCCCAGAAGTAAACCCAGAAATAGACTTGAGTGCGAACAGTGTTCTTAGGAGGCACGGGGAGAGGCTGCAGCACTGGCTGGGCGTGCTGACTATTCTTGTCTCTCCTTAGTCCAGTGGGGTCAGACAGAGAGCTTGAAACAGTATTTATACCATGGAAACCAGCAAGTGCTACACATCATGGCAGGGTTTTTTGTTTGTTTTCTTTATGTTTTGAGCAGCGGTTTACCAGCATCCCGTTGGTATAAGAAATACAGAGTGGAGTAGAGCAGGAAGAAAGGGAAGAGATGGCACCCAGTTAAGGACACATGATTAAGCCTGCTGTCCCTGGAATTGAACTGGAATTGATTCTGTGTAGAAACTGTGGGAAATGGTACAGGAGCCCCTGCAAAGCTGTAACAGCGCAAAGGTATGATACTGCTGAGGGTAGGGGAAGCACAAGTATTTATTTTCCAACAGCAACCAGTCACTGAAAAGGCTGTGGGAGTAGGGTGGCTGATTCCCCTTAGCATTTCTGCCTGCAGTGAGTAGGCAGCCATGGCCTTGCTTGTCCCCACCAGAAAGATGAAGTCCCTGGCAGCTGGAAAGGGGCAGGCCAGCACTGAAGTGATACAGAGCCAGTGGGTCACCAACAGCGTCTGCTATAATATCTTTGCCTACAAAATGAAAAGAAAAATATCTACCAGCTCATCTCACATTAACTTAATGGAAATATTCTAATACTATACACAGATATCCTATTGCAGAAAGTACCTGATGTTCCTAAGAGAAAGGCAAGATGTTCATTCATTTCATTATTGTTGTTATCCTGAAAACGATAATGAATAATAATAACCCACCAATCTAGAAAACAAGAGGAATAAAAGAAACAAATCCTTAGAAAGTCTAGATTATTTTTTCTTAAATAAAATGTAGCCACTGGTGATCAGCAATCTGTGAAGCTGAAATTGATAGGCACCTGGTATATAATTTGGGGCATTGGCAAAGATCCCTACTTAAAATTACCTTCTCACTGGACTATTCTGATACCTAACATTTCCCTCATTGGTTCCCTCACTGGGTTTGGAGCATGAAAGGCCCTGGTAATGACTATATAAGTCAGCTTAAAATACTGCATGCACCCACCAGCTTTACTGATATCCTTGACTGATAATTTGTCAAAATGCTGGATGCTGAGGAAACGGACAGCAAAGGGTGTTTTTGCAGTAGATGTTTGGGGAAAGCCCAGAGCCTGGTTTCCTGCTTGAGGGCAAGGGGGGTGCAGAATGGAAAAATCAGAAAACAAATGGCACCCCGTTCCTGGATTTGCCCAGGGGTGCCCTGTCTCTACTTACCCCTCCTGCTAACTGCATAGCGCTGCCAGGGTCGGGCCTTAGTATATTTAAGTAGTTGGGTGGCAACTGGCCCTAAAACGCTTCCCTTATTCTCTTCCTGATGCCTGAAACTTTATTATTTCTTGGACTTCAAATAGAAATCCTCTTGGAGAATGTAAGCAGCTGAGCCTTAACAATAAGTTAAGAGTTTGTGAGTGGGAAGAGAAGGCAGAGGAAAGGAGACTGCGAGACCAGAGATAGCAGAACTTATAGGATACCCGGAAGGCGTGTGCAGTTTAAGAGAGAGGATAAAAGGAAGACCACTAGGAAAAGAAGAAACAGACCATGAACTAGTGTGAGCATGTGTTCCCACATGACCTAAGCCAGTTTGACAATGTACCACTCCTAGGATTCATTTGCCCTAAAACAACAGAGGCTGAGACAGAAGTTCTACGTGGGTAAGGATTAGTGATTTACCTACAACCTCACTATCAGGTTATAATAAAAGGAAGTCTCATCAAATTCTGCTACCTTACAAATTTATCAAGCACACAGTCTCAGGCAAGGAAGCCCCAAACACTTCTGACCACCTGTTCTGTAAGCTCCACAGAAATCCCAGACTCCTCCCCGCTTAGGTGCTTGGACCCCTACATTAGGTGAAAGGCTCACTTGAGAAAAATGTAACAATGTTCAAAGCAGGATTCTGTTAACCTTATTAGTCCATTCATTGGAACTCTTAACCTATGACTGGACACGGGGCTGTTCAGGGATCAAGTGTGGGTGCTGTGGCAAAGGGCATACCTAAGCTATAGACTTACTTGTTCTTACACTCTTACGTTCAAGGGGGAATGTTCAAAAAATAAAAAAATATTTTAGCCAATCCATGCATCTTGAACACCTTTAAATTCAACATTTAGAGCTTATTTATAGCATTTATCATGACAGTCAACAGGTCACACTACTTTTACCTACAAAATCCCATTGTCTACCTTCTCTATGCTATTTATAAAAGCCTCAAGTGTGGCTTTTCTGGTAGAAGGCAAGTTTGCCATCTTAGATGGTGGATTCTTGGTTAGAACAACTCACAGCACACAGGTCTGCACACATAGTTTGTGGTCAGTTGTGGACACTGCAATTGTCCACATTTGGAAGGAGCAGGGGGTGAGGGCGTATTAAAGGCCGAATCCACATACTTCACAATTTTGATTAGAACTAATCTACCAACCAGAATTTCCTGGGCCAAGTATTTTTCTGTTATTCTTATTAAACACATCCTATGAATTCTCATTTTTCAGGCCTTGAATTTCCTTGGAAAAGAAAACTTGGCTCTTCTCCAACAAAGAAAAATGTTTACTCTCTTCTCAGCACCACTGGAGCACGTTCCTTACCTCATTTCTCCAGGATGCCTAAAATATTAAAAATTGAAATGATAGCAGACTTCAAAGAATACATTTTTAACTGACTTTGTTGAGGTGACATTAGTCGATAAAATTATATAGGTTTCAGGTGTGCGGTTCTATAATACATCGTTTGTATATTATATTGTGTGTTCACCACCCCAAATGAAGTCTCCTTCCGTCACCCTTCATTCCCCCTTTACCTCGTCTAACTCCCCCCATCCCTCCTTCTGCCTGGTGATCTGTCGTATGTGTCTAAGAGCTTCATTTTACTTTGTTTTGCTTAATCCTTTCACCTTTTCCACACAGCCCTCAAACCCCTCCCCTCTGATAATTGTCGGTGTGTTCTCTGTATCTGAGACTGTTTCTATTTTTTTGTTAGTTTATTTTGTTCATTAGATTCCACATATAAGCAAAATCATACGGTACTTGTCTTTCTCAGACTGATTTATTTCATTTAGCATAAAACTCTCCAGGTCCATCCATGCTGTCATAAAAGGTAAGATTTCTTTGTTTTTACGGCCATACAGAATTCCATTGTGTAAATGCACCACAGCTTTTGATCCACTCATCTACTGATGGGCACTGAGGCTGCTTCCACATCTTGGCAATTGTAAATAATGCTGCAATGAACATAGGGGTGCATATATTCTTTTGAATTAGTGTTTTGGGTTTCTTCAAATATATTCCCAGAAGTGGAATCAATGGGTCTCAAGGCAGTTCCATTTTTAATTTTTGAGGCAACTCCATATTATTTTCCACAGTGACTGCACCAGGCTGCATTCCCACCAACAGTGCACGAGGGTCCCCTTTTCTCCACATGCTCTCCAACACTTCCTGTTTGTTGATTTATTAATGATGGACATTCTGACAGGTGTGAGGTAATATTTCCTTGTGGTTTTAATTTGCATTTCTCTGATGATTAGTGACATTGAGCATTTTTTCCTATGTCTATTGGTCATCTCTATGTCCTTTTTTGAGAAGTGTCTACTCAGGTCCTTTGCCCATTTTTACTTGTATCGTTTGTTCTTTTGGTGTTTAGTTTTATAAGTTCTTTGTAGATTTTGGATATTAGCTCCTTATCAGATGTATCATTGGTGAATATAGTCTCCCATTCATTAGGTTGTCTTTTCATTTTGTTGATGGTTACCTTTGCTGTGTACAAAATATTTAGTTTGATGTCATCCCATTTGGTTTTGGTTTTGTTTTTAAATACATTTTAATTTTGTTTTCTTCCTGGTTAGCAACTGCAGGTTACCAACTGATTTTTATGAACTCGCCTATAACGTCTTTCAATAACAATTTGAAATTAGTAACTGTTTTTCATTGCTGTGCCTTTTTGGAGTTAAGACATCAAAACTACAGAAATAATTACACTAAAACATGTCAGGTTAGAGGCATTCTGAGCAAACAGTCTTGTAAACTTTACTAACTGGGGCAATGTTTCTGCTAATGTTCTACCAAAGATAATCTAAATGGAAAAACTAGGTTAGGAATCAGAAGAAGAGGAGTCAGAGAAGAAAACACCTGTCCAAATCCATGTAATCATGTGTAAAGAGAAGAATACTGTTCATTGGCAGAGAAGTGCAAGGAGACTTACTGTCCTGTCCCATCAGGAGATCAGATTTGGGATTATTAATAATTAACCAATAGACTGGGCTGAAAAATCATCAATTCCTACTTAAAATATTTCTGAATGTTCAGGTTCCTAAGTCTAACTAATTACCTATGTAGAAACAATGCAAGTGTTAATGAACCTGAAGCAAAGTTAGGGTGTCATAGGTTCATAAAACTTACTTGGCAGAGCAAAGAATTCATGTGCCTCAATTCGGCTGTTTTGTTGGAAGCAGCTTTCTTGCTGGTCACTTTAACAAACAGTTTAATAGACAGTTTAAAACAAGCTGTGGCTACCCCATGCCTAGCAACCCCATCCTTGATTTAATAGACACTGCTGGAATAAATAGTCTAAGTGAGAAGGTCGGCTTCTTAATTAAAGCTCTCAAAAACTAACAGAAATCCATTTAATTCTGAAAATAAACTACTCTTTAAAAAAAGTGTTAACAGGAGACAACCACATAACACTCAAAAATGACGACTTGGGGACACAGTGGCTCATGACGGGGGTCCAGGGTGAGATTTAGTGTTTCGTAGTTGAAATCTGATAGCTCTCTCCTCTATACATCCTCAGTACAATTCAAATGGTTATTAATGATAATTTGGAAAATGGCACTCAGTGAAGATTTTATGCCTCCAGAGTTGTTCTAATCCTGACATGGATCTGGATATTTAATAACTACCATAATGAAAGAGCATGTATTACTTCTTCAAGATGGACTCACAGGTATCCCATCATATTTTCCTTAATCACACATGCATCGCCATCTTCATGTCCCCATCCTGCAGATGTTTCCATCTAATATTTTGTAGGAGACTCCACTGAGCTTCACTCAGTGGCTTTGAGTTTCCTACAGACCTTACCTTTTCTTTCTTTTTTTCTTTAAATAAGAGAAAGTTTATTTAAAAAGTCACACAGGTAGAAGTGAGCCATAGAAGGAATGGGCTCAGGAAATGAGTCGCGGAGGCAGAAGAAGGGCCTTTGGAGCCTCGGCCGTGGGGAGGAGCACAGAGGAGACAGATAGAGAGAAAGAGAGAGAGAGAGAGAGATGCCTGCCTTGAAAGATGAGAGAGAGAGAGAGGAAAGGTACAGGTGTGCTCCAGAAAAGAGAGAGAGAGAGAGAGAGAGAGAGAGAAAACACACCCTGGGGAAACACAAGGGTGGGGAAAGGCACAGTCGTGCTGCATGGAGAGAGCTGCCTAGACCTTTTCTGTACTCAGCTTTTCCTTAATGAGAATGTGGTTGAAATGTTTCTCAGTGTCTATTAACCTGATGTCATAGTAAGTAAGCTACAAGAGCTCAGAAGATTCCAGAATACACACACTCTGTCAAAGCCTGTGTGGTGATACCATCAGTAGAATCATGTGGATCAGAATTTAAGAAAAAAAAAATCAGATTCTGATCTTAAGTGGTAAAAATATGTCCTATCTCTCCTTTATGTCAAGTGTAAATCTATGTGATGACTCAATAGGCCAATGTCATAGTTTTTAATAGTATAATCCAGTAGTTATGATGAGGAACAATAAATCTGTTGGACAAGTGTTATGGGGGAAAATGCTCAATATAAGTGAAAATTATTAGCACAGAGGCTTTAGCATTCAGATGGAAAATGTAAGTAATTCCAAAAAGCAGGTCAATTTTGTTTGTTTGTTTTAGGAGGAGGCGAGAGTTCAATTCCAACAGACTATCATTTTTTCTTAAAAAGATATCATGTAGTAAAAAAAACTGATCTTTTTCTAATGGCAAGGTGAATATATTTGTTTGCTAGCTCTATAAAAACCAAGTATCACAGGCTGGGTGGCTTAAAAAACAAATTTATTTCCTTACACTTTTGGAAACTGCAAATCAAAGATCAAGATGTTGGTAGGATTCTATCTTTGGCATGCAGATGGCCATCTTCCCTGTGTCCTCACTTGGTCTTCCTTCTGTGGAAGTGCCTATCCTACTCTCTCTTCCTGTAAGGATAGCAGTCATCTTGGATTATGACCTAGTCTAATAAATTCATTTTAGTTTCATTATGTCTTTAAGAACCCTGTCTCCAAATATAGTCACATTCCGAGGTACTGAGGGTGAGGACTTCAACTTATGAATTTTAGGGAGGACACAGTTCATCTCATAACAGTAAGCAATGAAAAATACTTGTCCTGCAAAGTGTAGGCAAAGTTACCTCTTCCATGTTCTAGAGAACTGAACTCTGCAGCACCTAAAGAAATGCAAAGCTACTCTTTGAGGAAAGGTGGTCAGCTCTCCATGGACATGCCTCATTTCTATGTTTGAAATAGAACTCTTCCGACCACCCCAAACCTGTCCTTCCCCTCCCACCCATCTCCCCATTTCAGCAAATGTTAGCTCTTTCACCTAGGGACTGTGCAAAAATCTGGGCATTTTTCTTGATCTTGCTTTTCCTTTAACACCTTGTCTTCTATTCTACTGCAAATCCTGTCTATGTCTTGAGTGTGGTCTGGATCCTACTCTGCTATACTGCCTCCACCACCCCAACCCTTGCCTGGACTCCTGAAATATTCCTGTTGGTCTGCTGGCTTCCACTCCTGGCCCTTTACATTGTATTTCCCTGTAGAAGCCAATCATTCTTGTAAAGAGTTAAGACAGATATCACGTCACTCTTAAGAAATACTATCCAAGTTAAGTTCCTGTTGTGCTCAGTAGGACTGAGCGTCATCTGCCCCCTGGCTAGCCCTTTGACCTCTATTTCTACCAGTTTTCCCTTCACATGGTCTGCCTTAGTTCATATATATATTTGATCAATAATATCAATTACTTGAATGAGTGAAAAAATGAGCAAATATATGTTTGCAAGCCCATCTCTATAAGGAAGTTGGATGGATGGCTCTCCATTCAGGGGTGAAAAGGTAAGTAAAGTTCTTTAAATTTTCTGGCAAAGTGACAACCTGAAAATCCACACACACGATATCTAAGGCACAGGACTCTTCCCACCCAGGCAGCCACACAGACTGCTCACTCTCCGGCAACTCAGCAGTGAGCGGGAAGAAGTAGCAGCTCAGCAGCCTCTGCCTAGACCTGCGGGAGAGCATTTCTGTGTGTGGAAACATGTTCTGCGAGACATGCTAGCTTCTCCTCTCCATGTTCAAAGCCTACCTCCACACCAAGTTAGAGCTTGAAGTTTTTTATTCCAAGACAACAAAAATCTCATAGAAATGTTCTGTGTTGTTCCTTGGTCTTATTTGGTGTTGCTCACAGCAGGATGGCAGACTACATATATTTTATAAGAATAACCTTCATAAGGGCTTCTGAATTTTTATTGCTATGAAAGGTATCTGTGATGTTGCTCCAATACCCTTTAAAGCTGGATCTGTGTGACAAATTCGACTTTGAGACATCATTCCAGGAAAGTGTTTCTCTTCCCCTCAATTAGACCTCTTCCTTTGTCAGACCATGAGGACAGTGTGACATATGTTTTCCTTTTTATCTTGGCTGCCAGGGAGCAACACCTTCCTTCAGCCAAGACCCGTGACAGCATGTAAAGCACATGTCTCTGTCTCTATCTTGCTTGGAGATGATTAAAAATTTAGCAATTATCCAGTTAAATCTACCTAGTTAATTTGGATAATTCAATTTGAAGTTACAAGTTTTGTAGTTGGCAAAATACTCAAGGTGGTTGTGCAGAACAAAACATTAGTTGGCATGGAAAACAGATCATTTTTATGTAAGATGGATATCTGGCTTTGCATTAGAATTAATAGCTCAAGTGTTAGGCTTAAAATGTAAAATCTTAATTTGTGTCTGATTAAAGGTCAAACTTATATTTGACTTTTTTGTTTTACATTAATTCTCTTTCTATGGATTAACCCCTCTTAATATTACTATAATTAGTACATCCTTTACATGGACTTGTCCCTTTTAATGTTATTTTTAATATTACAAATTTAATATTAATCATAATATAATTAATATTAATTTTCTCTCAGTCACAAGAATTGCTACTTGCTCTGGGACATAGAAAATTACTATTTTTTCAGTGTCATATCCATGTGAACATTTCTTTTCCATCTCCTACATTATATACCATATATTTAAATGTATACATAGGATGAATATACATAATCAAGGAAAACATAGATGCTCCACCCACACCCCAATCATAAAATTCAGTTTAAAAAGTCCTTAAGCATCCATAACGTTAGGCAAAAGCAATACTTCCTGAAACCACACAAAGAACAAGGTGCTCCAGGTTAATGTAACGTCTGAGGGTTCTGGTTAAGGGAAGGATGCTCTCATTTATAGAATGTCAGATCCTGTGCTATTCATCTGCCTAACTGCTTTCAGTTCCATTTCACATTCTTCCCCTCTTTATTCAATTTCAGTGAAGGCTGATCCCCATAAGCTTAATTTTCCAAAAGCTCCCTTATCAAATAGTTTCCTACTGGGTTTGGGGAATGTGAGACACTGGTTAGAGATGGGAGGGTGGCAAGCAGAGAGAAGCTGGAAGGTTCTCCCTCCTTCCTCTCTGCTTGGGCTGCATTTCCTCTGTGCTTGCATTAGCCCAGCTCCTGGCTTTGCTCCTGGCAGTAGTGCTCCCTCTACTGAACGTCTAGGGGAAGAGGGTAGCTAAAAGATGGTGGCCCCCTCCAGGCCAGAGTCTTACAGACAGTGAGGGGCCAGCAAGGGAGGCAGAGGGAACTATGACTAAAGATGGGGTAAGATAACATTTTTAATGAGTAGGGAGTGTTCCTGCCAAGAAGTTGAACACTAGAGCAGACTTTCACCTACCTTTGTTTCCTGGAGTTCACTGGAGGTCATTGGCGACCTTGGAGCTACCTGTCTGTGGAGTGATGGAACGGAAACCCACCTGGTGGATAAGAGGCAGAGGTCACAACAATTGGCATTTTTTTTGAGGCATTGTGCTGAAAAGGAGCAAAGAAATGGGACAGAAGCTGGAGGAAGACATGAGACATTTACTTTCTTTTCTTCTAGTAATGGTTTAAATTTCTTTCTAGGAGCAGCTGTCCCAAGCTCAGTGCCTATGCCTGGAGAGGGACTCAACACCTGCTCCAGGAGTGGAGTATGTGACCCAGCTCAGCCAATTGGAGCATCAAATTCCATGGCCACTGTGATTGGTTAAGAGATGGGCACATGACTTGAATTAGTACAACTCAGAACTTCTTTGGAAGCTACAGGGAAGGCACATTATCTTTTCACCTGAATTTTTACCTGAAAGGGTGTGTCTGGAACTGCGAGCAACCAACACAAGAATTCATAGACTAAGATGAAATATTCTGGAAAGCCAAGCTCTGAGACAGAATCATTTGCCTGGATTCACCTGCCTCTTGACTCAGTAAATTTCATTTTTTTACTAGTCACTTTGGATTGAGTTTTCTGCTTTCTTGCAAAAGAAAATGTCCTAATAACTTACAAAGCTTAAAAAGGGCATCCATACACATAAATTTTCTTTAAGAAAGGTAGGATAGCTACTTGTATTCATTTTCCAGGGCTGCCATAACAAAGTACCACAAACAAGGAATTGATCCTCTCACAGTTTGGGAAGCTAGAAGTCTGCAATCAAGGCATTGGCAGAGCCTTGCTCCCTCTGAAGGCACTCGAGGTAAATCTGTTCCGTCCCTGTCTCCTAGCTTCAGGTGTTACCAGCAACCCTTGGTGGCCTTTGATTTGGCTTGTGGATGCATCTAATCTCTGCTTCCGCCTTTACATGCTGATGC
>VMDR010016659.1:0-20951 GCA_007922815.1 Macrotus californicus
TAATGCCATCCATAGAACATGTGTGTTCTTGTTTCATAATTACCTACCTTGTATTAGAAATTCATTAAATTGTTTAAAACATCATTACCACTCGAGTTAAAAGTAAAAGTTTCTCATTTTTGTTTTACTATTGTTCTGTTAGCTATGTTCACTGTTCTTTAGATGAAAAGTTGCTTGAGAGAATAGCATATTTCTTTTTTTGATTTCCGGGAACACTTAGTGCAACGTTTGGCAAACAGTAGGTGGATCCCAAAGACACATTTGCTATGTAAGCAGCAACTCATTAAAAAATAATCAAGAAACATAAAAAGAGGTTGAGAACTAGGAAAGTTGGTTTTAGACAGAATCTGAGCTGGCCAGCATGAGTAGATGAGACTGAAATATTTGCAGTGAAGTAAAATAAAAGTGTAACAGCAGCCCTAGCAATAGGTCCCTTAAACCGTGCCCTGGTTTTGACTCTCCTGCCTGGAGTGGCAGTCTCGACGCCACCCAGCACTCTGTCTTTGTGAAGCACAGAGAAGACGCAGAATCAGCACTCTTACAACTCATGCATCATGCTAGTTAATTACAAGTTACATGAAGTAGGCATCACTCCCCTTTTACAAGGTTAATAAGGCTTAGAGACGTTAAGCTAGGCACAACTTCACAAGAAGAGTACACAGAGTTGAGCCTGGTGGTGTCTTCATTCAGTGTCCACGCTTCTGCCTCTCCACCCGCTTGCCCTCCACAGGAGCACGTCACTTGGGACCACGGGCGCTGTTCTGGCAAACCCTGATGGCTCTGGCTGTGGCTGGGGACTGCTCTGGGAGACCTCTTGGTACCATCACTCACTCCCCTGAACAGTGTTCCACTCGGGTGTACGTTCTGGGCACTCCAGTCTCTGAAACAAGGTTATTTTTTCCCAGATTTCCATTGTTTCTGGCCGGGAATTTCTCCAGGCTCTCTCTCTACACGTTCACGTTGATGAAATTACAGAACACCTCAGTCCTTAGCTGCACTGTTATAAAATTGTCATCAGTGTAAGATGAAGGAGCTAGGGGAGACTTCATACAGAAAGCTGGAGTCTCACCAAACATTGAGGGCTGATTGGAGTTGGATTGGAGAAAGGAATGGTATAGCGCATTTGGGGGGGGAGGCGGGAAATCTCAAATGCAACCTTTGTGTTTGAAGCCTAAACAATGTATTCAAGTAAAAAGTCTATCCCCTTGGGCTAGAGAAGTTCATTTACAAAATGCTAAAAACTCATTAAAATAAAACTAATATACATCTAGAACTTTACAGCATCTCTGTTTCATTTTTTTTATAAGTGAGATCATTTCATCCTCAACTATTACCTTAATGGAGTTTGGAAAGATTTAATTATGCTGACTTTACACATAGGAGGAATAACATCTCAGTCATAAAGTTTAAATCTGCATGGCTAGGCGATATGAATTAGTTCAAGCGTCTGCAAATACAAACCTAAAGTCTATCTGCCCCAATTTCATAGATTCTGTGTGTGTGTGAAAGAGAGAAAGAGAGAGAGAGAGAGAGAGAGAGAGAGAAACAAGAAAAGTCACTATTCTCTCTCACAGTCTGCCTGGGTCTCTAAATAATCATTCCCTACTATCCTACCCAGTGGTGTTATGATGTCATGCTAAAAAATGTTAAATGCCACAGTTTCCCCCGATTGTGTATACATAGTGGACTCTAATAACTATTCTAGAGAAGAAAAAAATAAGCTATGGAAATAAAATCCTCAGACAAAACTCAGAAAGGTAGATGGCACGTCATTCAGCTCCAGACCCTTGATAAAACGTACAAAACTGAAATACAGAGTCATTTTATGACTTAGGACCAACCACACTGAACTGAAGACTGATGTCATGATCTCACCACTATCAGTATTAAGTTGGTACAATGACTGACTCATGTTGTGCAAATTGCTTAAATCATCAAAGCAGGAAAAATGGTATCTGAACCTGAAATATAGAAAACGTGTGGTGGGCGGCAAGGGGCGGGTAGGTCAGCCAGTTTGGGCTGCTGAACCATTTTTGCCAGGCCAGTGCTCAGATCCCTTGCAGCTCATCATTGTAAATATTGAAGAGATTTTGGATGCCTTTCTTGTTCATCAGATGCTAATCCTACAACCTAAATTAATATATGAATTTGGAAAATCATGAGGTGATATGAATACATTTGCCACAATGTCACTGTGTGAATTGACACTTCATTCTGGTCCCCACCCTCCAAAAATAATTGTGGAGCCGGCCCAGCGCAGTATTTCGCTGACCTCTTCAGGAAAATTATTGAAACTGATGAAACTTCCCCGAATGTGCAGACTCCCATGTGAAAACCATTGGCTATTTTGTTGATTTGGCCGGCCCAGGACACATTCATCTTCTACTGTCAGCAGCTCTGCTCTGCCTTGGAGAATTGCCTCTTCCCCATGTGATTAAGGTCTTGGTGGGAATGGCAATCAAAATGCCTAGGCCTTTTTTGGTTAAACTTGTGCATAGGAGGCATGACTGGAAAATCTGATTCTCCCTCCCAGAAATGGGAATGGAGCAGGGAAAGCAAAGACCACATGTCTTGGAGCTGCTTTATCCCAGGTGATCCGTAATAGGACTGCCCCCGGCATCCTCACCCCAAACCCCAAAACCGTCCAGACCCCTGATGCCTGTCCATACAAATCTGCTTCTTCAGCTTCACTATGACTATTTGAACTTTCCCATAAACTAGCATTACATTTATTTTACTTTACTTTTCTTTGTATGCTTCTCTCTTCTTTCCCTGCCCTTCCTTTCCTGTTGCTTTTCTCTTGAATTAGCCACAGTTTCTGTCACTAACACACAAAACCAGACAAAAGGAAAACAAAACAAAACGAAACATTTCACTAACTTCGTAGACAAGCCTTACACATGTGCTCCATATTTTTATGCCATCCGCCCTGCAGCCCAGTCTGAGTTCAGAGGCTTTACTGACGCTCTGATCCCTCATAGAAACGGTGAAAAATGTAGTCTTGGAAAAATAATGGACTTTTTTACATACTATTCTATATGCGCACCTTCCCTTACAAACCAAATGACCCCAGGTTACTTCTGACATAGGATGGTGGCCAATGAGGGTCCCTTTCGATGGCGCTACAACTCAAGGAAATGTGCATAACCTGAAGAAGTCTGCATTACAGTCATGCATTATTTTTTCTTTCTTTCCAGCCAGCATGACTCAAAGATTTTACATAGACCTTCGACACAAAGACAGTGGTTTATTTTCAGATTTCAACTGAGGGCCATGAACTGCAGACTTAGGAAAGAAATTTTACTCTAAAGTTCAGGATTAAAAGTTGAGATTTGTGTGAAGAGGACTGGCTAGATCTGAGTTCTGTAATATAAATATATAGTGAGCCAAAAGAAGTCAATATGCCTAATGACCCAGATTATAAGATTTTTTTAATTAAAAATTGTATTTATTGTCATTTTATTATGCTGGTGTAACCCCATTCCATTATGTCATTGGTTTCTATAACTTTCAAATGTGCATTTTACCAGTGAGTAAACCTAGCTTTTTATGACTTCAAGCACTTGCTCAGGAAATTATATGTATACTTGGCATCAGAAACAGATAGGCTAACTCTAGGGCCAACTTTTGCATTGGTTTAGGCTGCCTTCTGGACGAGTTACGAGAGTGAGAATCGAAAGTAAAGAAATGGGTCAAGTTCCGAGCGTAGAGGCAGATGCTGCGTGGAAAAGACAAAGTTGGAAACTCACATATGTTCGTAGAGTGTTAGCGAATGTGTGAGGTGGAGGGGTGAGATTGGTGTCAGTGTGAAGAGTTTATGCTATAAAAGTAAAAACTATAAAAGGAAGCAATAACCGAGTCAGGGAGAGAGACAGCAGGACAGAGAGAGTGGGCGTTATGGTCAGCGAAGCAAATGCTTATTTCCAGGGTCATACAAGATTTGGGCAAACAAGGGAGGCTTTGTTTCAATCTGCCATTTACCTGAGCTCAATCTTGGCACAGCTCCTGTTCCCACCTTCCTTCTTTGAAAAGGAAGACAGGACTGCCTTTATAGTTTGCACGTATTCATCCAATTACATATGAATTCTGAACAACGCTGAATCTCCTGTTAGGAAAATACCCTCCAATAGAGATTCACCATATTCCAGAGCCATGATGTTCATCTAAACTGTGTTTCCTGTTCAATCTTTCTGAGTATTTTAGAAGATGCTTTTAAAAAGTTACTTAATCTCTATTTTTTAAAATATTGTGAATATTTATTGTGTTCCATGTAGGGACAATCGATGCTGATTGATTTTGCAGTGTTGAAAATGCACGGGTAGCTCAGCCAATCACTCTACCTCCTTCTTATCGCTGGTTTCTCCCATGGAAACATTGACCAAGTAATAAAGAGAAGGGAACCAGGGTACCACACTGACAGGAGACCAGAATTCTCTTCCTGATTCTGTTGCTAAAGAGCAGAGTATCAGCCATGCCCATAAACCTGTCTGAGCCAAGTGCTTGTGTGTATAAAATGAGACGGCTGGACTTCATAAAACGATCTCTAAAGTGCAGTCTATTCTAGAACAATAAAGACATTATTTACGAAATAAAGTATAAGGCTTAAAAATAAAATATATGTCTCCATACTCATATCTATTTTATGACACACCAGCGGAAGTCATAAGATTATTTTTATAAACATTTAAAATGTCAATATTTTGTGAAAAGTTATTTTTAAAATGTAATAATCTAGGTGTTCACTCTTTACAGAACTGGGAGTCTTCCTTCCCAACAGCAGTGAAACATCTCATGGACAATGTTATTGGAACTCATCATTTAGGCTGGAGAATGAGTCCTTTGGTTCTATCTTTTGCACATGGATTTTAATACCTAATATTTAGCTGGCTTGGCTCAGGGATTTCAAGTTCAGTATGTCAGTTTATTTAATATTTTCAAATGTTCCTTTCAAAAACTCCCTGACAGGCGGTGGCATTTTACTAAACATTTTTTGAGGAACATATAATGCCTATATTGGTAAATGATCATTCTCATGCCTCTCTGCACCATTTAATTTCCTTCACAAGCTTCACAAGAGGTCCAAGTTGGTCAAGTGATCAATGACCTTGAAAAGAGGACTAGACTTGTATGTCAGTGATTTTCAACCGTTTTCACTACCCTGTATATTATACAAGGTCTGGCATAAGCAACACCCTCTTTTTATTATAAAGTCTTTTATTGCAAAATCATAAGCGCGTAATTCTGTAACATAACAATATCATGTTCACACATACCATAGGACATTATAGGTGAAATGTTCAAATTAAAACTATAAATTATGACATCCATATTATTACCCTACCAACCACACTCAAGCAGGCCTTACTTCGGCCAGACCCTGCATTTTTTTTTTGGCTGATCTGACAAAAAAGTAGGTATAATTTTGATTCATTCACACTGGTCAGCTATTGTTGTGTTGGTTGTTGTCATTTTTTTATTTGACAATCTAAGAGAAAAGAGGTCAGTGCCCTTGACCAAATAGTCAGGTATTGCATATTTTAAAAGTCCTCGTGGCCCACCAGGTGAAAATCATTGTTCTATATGAATGTGGATAGAATGTGAATGAGATAATATTAACTTTTAGGGAGACCTGAGCAAGGGGCCCAGTGTCAACTAGATGGCTCAGGATGGACATGAACATGGCACAATATTTTTAGGGAGGATTTTCAATGCTATGTGTTTGAAGTAATGCTAGTATTTTAAAAAAAAATGTTTTGTAATATAGCATTGCATATTGCAAACTGCATTGCATGTTGTTTCATTCCTCAATTATAAATAATCATTTGTGCAAATGTCTGTTCTTCCAGTAGGTTTTCAGGTCTTACTCAGCTTTGAATTTTGGGCCCTAAAAAATGCCTCTGAATAAGTATGTGTTTGAAAGCTTCTACTTAGCCTTCTGTACTCATCTTAAAAGTCACTGTCTTGTCCTGGCCAGGTGGCTTGGTTGGTTGAAGTGTCATCCCATACGCCACAAGGCTGCGGGTTCGATACCTGGTCAGGGCACATACCTAGGTTGAGTATTTGATCCCCGATCAGGGCTCTTAAGGAGGCAACTGATTGATGTTTCTCTCTCTTTCATTTTCTCTCTTCTCTCTCAAAAATCAGTAAACATATCCTCAGGTGAGGATTTAAAAAAAAAATGTCACCATCTCAAAGAAGACTTTCCAGATTTCCCTATGGTAAGCCAGGCCATTTTATCTCACATATTTATAGCCCATATGCTTTCCTTTTATTTAGTACTTTGTAATTACCTATTTGTTTATGTGTTTTCCTTTTCGATGCTGCAAGCTCCAGGCACACAGGAAATTTATCTCTTGAGCTTTTAAAGTTCAATTTCCTGGACTCAGCCCTGACACTGACTCATAGTAGGTATACATGAAATACTCTTTGAAAGAATGAAAAAAAATAATAAACAAGTAAATCAATAGTACTAAAATCAGTTTAGCATTTCCACATATAATAGATGTGGTTTAAAAATTATAGCATTGTGTTCAGCCCAATATGCTTATAAAACTTCTAGTTGCCAAAACATTTGTGATGCATTTGACTCAGGAGAGCAAATCTGCACAAGCAGATCTACTTGTTCTGTTTTTTGTTCTTTGTTTCCTTCCACTGGAAATAAAACGAAGGGCTTCTGTCACTCCTTAACACGCAGCATAGTAACTCAATCACACTTCTGCTAGGGTAAGATTCCTAATTAATGATACTGTGACATCAGTAGCTAAGTACAGGTGATGCATCAACTCTAGTATCTCATTAAGCCTAAAGAAAACACATTTTAACCTAGCCATTTTCTCACTGAATATGAAATACAATGGCTTCTTCAAGTGACAGCAATTCACAGCTGGGCTCTATCTTCCTATCTGTCTATCTATCTATCTATCTATCTATCTATCTATCTATCCATCCATCCATCCATCTATCACGTACCTTAAATCTTTATGAAGAAAAGTGATTCTCCTAATTGAGAAAATTTCAAAGAATAAAAATGAGGAATATAATTATAAATGATTATATTAGGCCAAACGAAAACATAAAGCTTTGGTGAAGGTGCATGTGTGCATTAAACCAACTTTCTTTATCTCTGTTTAAAACTTACTCCCATCTAAGTCTGATGAACATATTTTAAAAAGTGATCCCCAAAGCCATCTCACTAATAATTCTATATGCAATAGATCTTGTTTGAGAGATCCGCTGAAAGGAATAAAGCATGTCAGATAAATTAAGTGAAAGAAACAGACGTAGATTAGGAGTGACATACATTCTGAGCCTGAACATTTAATTTCACTAAATATTATTTTCCATCATCATGATCACATTATATTGAAATGTTGGAACTTTGATTTCCTCTACTATTTCATTTAATAAAACCTCTGTTTCCTCTGAACTCTTAAGGAGATGTTCGCTTTAAATCCCACTGACTTCACCCTTTGCAATTTACATATGTTGAAGAAATAAAAGCCTTTTCAAGAGTCACCGAGGGGCCTGGGAGGCCTCAAAGGCGTGTTAAGACCTTGAATTTAATGCGAGCTGCCTCCAACACAAAACACAAATCTTCCCTGTGGAATACTGATGGCTTTTGAGTACAGTTACATTTTCTTGTGACTTTTTTAAAGCCTAGGAGCAGCCCCGTATAAAACAGCCTTTGTGCTGGTGATCGGGAGATACAGCTCCAGCTTTGAGGCAAAACGCAGCTTTTCCACAGGTTATCACTGCACAGTGAAACCTCCGCTGGAATGATTAGGAGAGCTTTGAAAATCTAAAAGCAGTAATACCCAGACTGCAATTCATGAACTGTGCATCCCAAGTCTTGAGTTGAGAATCAGATTTCTATGAAGAGTTATTCAAAGGGGCATTTAAAATATCTAAAATAGAGTTCTGAGTTTGCTCTTTGATTTGTAACAGTGGATTTATTCAAAGTTGTCTTTTTTTTTTCCTCTCAAAGCCACATTTTTACTTTATTTCCTGAAACATATGCCTGGTCTTAAATATCAATAGGATTCATACAGGAGTTCAAAAAGTTCAAGGGATGCTGATTTCCTAAACCGATCCCTTCCTGCCCACATAATAGATCTTCCTTATAAAATGCACATGTCATTACATGGTCCAGAAGGTTTGAAACACGACAGAAACCCAATAATGTGCTAAGAAATTCTTAGTGATTTTTATTTTTTTGGAGTCACTTGGGGTTTTAGGAAAAACTCAGACGCTCATAAAAGTATATAGAAGAACAAACAGTGGAGCAAACAAGCTCTCAAATCCTGGTTCTCCAATCTGGCTGCACAGTGATGGCATTTTAAGAGTTGAAAAAATTAGAGATGCCTGGGACTTGCCCTAGATAAATGAAAGCGAAGTCTCTGGAGCGGCATCATCCCATACAGTAGCCCCTAGCCACGTGACTGCTAAACACTTAAAAACTGGCTAGTCGAACTGAGATGTGCTATGAGTGCTAAATACACATTGGATTTCAAATGACTAAGAGGCCCGCAAACATAGTGACAAAGATTTGCTCTTTGACCAGACTTTAGCCAGGCTCCTCTAAGGTTTCTTTCCAAACAGACGTCATCCTTCGTCCCTTCTTTGGCCCATGAACTTTAGTTTTAATAAAAGTCCTGCTCAATTAGTTTTGCGTGCATTACCTTTAGTCTTAATAACTGATCAAGTTCCTCATAGGCAAACATTGACAAGAATCCTATCAGGTCAATGTAGCAAGAATCTGCCACCCCCTTGATAGCTCCTCCTGATAATTTTCCGTCCACTGATCCACTCTCCTTGGCCACAAATTCCCAGTTGTTTTCCTTGTATTGAGTTGATCTCAGTCTCATTCCCCCGCTTCAATAGTCTTGAATAGTATCTGTCTTGCCATCCTTAACGACTGCCCAGTGAATAATTTAGCTTTAACAATATGAAAGAACATGAAACGTATCCATAATTTTAATATGAATTGCATGTTTAAAGGAATTTGGACTACACTAAAGTTATATAAAATACATTATTAAAATTAATTTGACCTGTTTCTTTTTACTTCTTCTCTAAAGTGGCCATGAGACTATTTAAAATTACATATTTGACTTGCAATATTTTTATTAGGCTGCATTACTCCAAAAGTAGAGGCAGGGAATCAGTAACTTAGAGAATATTTCAGGCGATTAAATGTCCACCCAGGATTGTGACCCTTAACCTCTAACCTAACACAGATACCAAAACAAACACGTATACCATACCAACATGGAACCACACAAGGACTGCATTTCTTTATTTCAAGCTAGCCTTTCACACCAACAGCGCTATGGCTCACTTGCCTTTCAACCAGATCCCTCCACCTTCGCACAAACTATGTGTCCACTTCCTTAATCATGAAGCCCTCAGGGCAATGGGTTCTGGTCAGTGTCCAACTGCCTGGAGACGATTGTCTAAAGACAACTGAGGGCTTAGACAGAGGTCTGTTGGCCACAAAGTCAGAATTCTGGACAAACTAAAAATAATATCTTGACCTCACTGTGTTTCAGCCCCAGCACCATGCAGAAGGACCCCACCAAATACACCTCATGAAACCAGACAGGACAATGCCTTGGCTGACATCAGGCCCCGATACAAGGATCCGCTATTTCCTACCCCGGCCCCAACCAATCAGGAGAGCCCACGACTCCAACTCCCTTAGTCACCGTGACTAACCATTTTCCCGTGTATAGTCTGTCCCCCGCAGGCCCTTTGGGGGCCAGGTTGTAGAGCATCAGCTCACCATTGTCTCCGGGTTGGTGCCATTTTCCTTAAATGAACCTTTCTTTCCTTTGCTGCAAACTCCTGTTTGCATTTTTATTGGGCTTTGATGTGCACAAGCAAATGAACCCCTTCAGTTTGGTGACAAAAATGTTCCAGATCTTAGTGTGTGACAGGCACGGCTTTATGAGCTTTATGCTTATTCACTTGTCATAGCAACAGTATATGGTAAAGACTATTATTATCCGATTTTATGGATGGTAAAATGAGGTGAAGAGAGACAAACTGCCTTGCCCAATGTCACAGAGCAGTGAAAAGAAAGGAATTTCAGTCAGGCAATGAGACTTGAGTTTCTGTTTTCCACTATTCTATTATTCCCTACTATTAGAAATATTTAGCAAAGGTTATGCTTTTTTAACTTGTTCTTGAGAAATATATATATTCTTCCATCCCCACGAGAATATATATGTATATACAATGTTGTTTCTATTTTACCAATATGCTCAGATAAATCAAACTTGCCCTGAAGTCACATCAGACTTCACCCCATGTATGTCTTCTATAAGGTTTGGCCTAATAATCCTATTTCCCAATTTTCTGGTTTCCTCAGTATTATAGCAAATGAACTATTTCAGTAGACTTCTGCTTTATGTGTACTTGAGGCAAACTCCATATTTTCATCTGATTTAGATCATGTGACTCATGGATAAGGAGGCTAGTGAGTCAGCAAGTTCAGATCATCTTTACCACAGTGCTGAGTGAAGTGGGACTTGGGGTAGGAACATGGGGTAAAATGTTGGAATTGTCAAATACAGAGATCGGTATTTAGGAGATTTGTTACTAAGACATCCTCTAAAATGCCAGCCTACTATCCTCACAAAATTATAATACTATCATAATTGTTTAAAATAAAAATGTGCATATGGTATTATATCCCTGAAATCTGAACAAAGAAAGAGTGGATGTACCAGGATTTCTCACCCCTCCTGCACTACACATTTTATGTTATCATTACTTCAAACGTTGCAGAAGTATTGAGAACAGAAACAAGATTATGCAAAATAAATGATAATACTCATTTGCAGGATATTATTATAATACTTTGAGATGCTGACTGTCTTTAAAATACATTTTGGGTTTTAGTATATTTAGTTAGAACCAAAATTCCTAACAAGATCGAGAGGTTCGTTGCTTTTTTTTAGATATGGTTCTTTTCTTTCATCCTCAGCTCCCTGTTCCACCGCCTTTAAACAGGACCCCCACAGCATTCTTGGATCAGCATCTCTCGATGTCCCTGTAGGCAGGGGCAGTTATTGGGCTGAGCAGTGCCAGCATGCAGCTACGTGCTGGGATTGAAGTGCGTTAGATTAGGCAGCAAAGGGTCATAGTTTATTGACTCCCAAGAGACCTTGGCCACGTAACTCAACCTCTGTGCACATTATTTTCTTCATCTGATGGAATGAATATATATTACTTTTCTCTTTGTGGAAATTGAGTGAGACTTGTATAAAAAGAGTTGAACATGGTGTCAAGGTCAGAGAAGTTATTTAATGAGATTAAAAGTTCCATTTGCCCTTTGTTTTCTTCTATCCCCTTGAGAAAGGATGCACGTTAATAGATCCAGAAGCTCTTCACATGCATGTACGCATGTACACATGCAAATACACACACACACAAACTTCAGTCAAGTGGGAAATGCCCTGATGATCAACATGGTGCCAACATGACCAATACTGCACTGACATTCCCAGAGGGACGATTCTAACACCCACAATAGGCTATAAAGCCCTCCTCCCGAAAACAAGCCATTGCCTCGCTCTGCCCACAAGCGATCCATATTCTAAGCTCCTGAATGAAGACTAAATCATCTCCACTCTTGCCTATGTACTGCGTCTCGCTCTGCCAGGTGCGGCCCAACAAAATGTGGTTCCTATTCCTGAAAAATAGTCCTATGGCGGAGAATTGTCACCTTTGATCGTTCAGCTTTTCCTGAAACCTACATTCTTCAATGTGTCTCCTGTCTCTTTGGTATCTAACTTTCCTCTGTGTTCCCATCAGCCAACTTATGTAAATCTTCCCTCAATGTTTTTATTCATGAAGTCCATGCTGAATCCTGACCAATAGATGTAATGAAACAGAACACTTTCTGGAAGCTGGGACTCAGAACAGGGAACCCATCAGCCTGGAAAATCAGAAAATATTCTGCCGTCCCTTTCCATACAGCCTAATGCCAAAACTATCCTTAGAACCAACTAATCTGCTATAGAAGGCATCATAGAGACTACTCATTGCCTATGAAATTGCACATCTTTCAGAGCTAAAGAATTTTAGCTAGGCATATGGATTTCACTTCTCAGGCTCCTTTATGAAATGTAGGCTGATCTCTTTGTTGGCTATTCCCTGAAGTCGGTGTTGTGGATGCAATTATCTGAGGATTCATTTCTGGCTGGGTGATCCAAGTTGAGCTTACTCACATGTCTGGCTGTTGGTATTTTCAGTGGCCCAAGCCACCTTCTCTGCATTGTCCCTGTTCATGTGTTCTCTCAGTATGTGACAGTCCATTCCATGTTGCCCCAAGAACCTCTCCAAGAGGATTCAGCAGGAAGGAATGTGTTCTAGTTCCTGACTTTTACATCAAGACAATAGTCATCCTGTACTTTTCCATGGTTTCTTCCCACGGCCCACCTGCTAGAAACTAAACATGGCCGGGACTCCACTTAAGTCATACAGATTGTACTTGGCCTATGTATGGCTCATTAATACCTAAAAAATACTAGACTCTCCAATGACTGTGAAGAGTACAGCTAACCCACTCTCCTGGCCTGTTTAACTCAGGACCATGGCATGGGAGAAGTCTAATTAATTCCTTTGTTCTTTAAGATGCTACATTATTGAGTTTCTACCTACCTCCTCTGCCTTCCCCTCCGCCACCAGAAGCGGGTGGAGCACAAATCCAGCATGAATCTTTATCATAGCTATCATAAAGATGAGACATGATAAATTTCAAATTTTACTGTCTGTAACCTAGAAACAAAATATAAAATAGACACACTCCAATTAATGGAATCCAAATAAGAAATATTTTTTCCAAATGACCCCATAAAAGTTGAGGGGTTTATAACAACAATAAAAGGCCACTAAAATGATTTCTATAATGAGAGAAAACACATGGGGGTTAAGTCTTGGTCTTGATATAAACCACCAATATCTATGACTATTGAAACAAAAAAATCATAATGAGCTGAGCTATAACATAAGTTTATCTAATGACAAATGCACAATCACCACGCTACCACTAAAACCTTAGCAAAAATATTGATCATTAAGTAAATTTTACCATTTTTTCTACACTTACTTGTATGTACTATGTGGGCAAAACAATTGCAAATTGTAAGTTTTATAGGGTACTTGAAGGAGGAGACTTAGGAGGTAACATTTGAATAACCCATAAAACTTTAGTCATTTTCCCCTGGGGAACAATTACCTGTGGTTATTGAGTAAACTTCACTAGAATGTTACTTGTATTTCCAATGGTTTTGGAGAAGAGTCTTAAGGCTGTTCCTAGAAGGGTGGAAAATGAGGAAGAAGATGAGGGAGTCCTTCCTCTCACCTTGTTAGCAATCTCCCATTCATCTCCCGAGGACAAATACATTCAGTTAACCTAACTAATTCATTAACTAAGAGGAAATGTCAGAGAGAGAGAGAAAAGCATGGAAAGAAGTGATGAGCCTGTGTTTTAATGATGAACGTAGAAACACATTTGTCTTATTTGATGGTTTCTCGTTCAGTGTTGACCACTAGCTGAAAGGAACCAAGTTTTCCTCACTGTCCTAAACACCATTATGAAAATATTTTTTAATTTATTTTTTTGTTCATTTAGAAGAAAACTTTGAACATTTTTTGTTCAACTCCACGGTTTTAAGTACCAGTTTTTGGAATCACGGTGTTTCCTATTAACTTCCCTGTTGTGATTTTTCATCTAATTAGCTCACCCTCTCCCAGGTTCCAGTTTCCAACAGGTTTCGTTTTCACAGCTCACTGAACACCCAAGGGTTTCTGGCAGTGGAGAGCTGGCCTTCTAACACTAACAGTGTCCTAACACTGGAAGGGACTCAGAGTTTCTGAACTGCAACCAACTCATTCTACACATAACAAAACTGAGGCCTAAAGAAGGGGAGATCCTAGTAGAGCATCACTGAGAGGTGTGGCTCAGGCAGCACCAACCAGTCACCAGGATGCACCAGAGATCACCAGCAGAACTGTGGTGTCTCCATGCAGCCTCCCCAGGCCTCTCCCTACCTGGTCTTTTTTCCTTGGTGGCATAGCTATGAGTATAACATTTGGAAAAGTTATCCCAAATATGAACTTTCAAGAGAAACAAACACCTTCGGAATCATTTTGAAAAAAAGAGTATTGGGTTTTACTTCTCAATAGGTAAAAGTGATGGGAAGATAATGACTGTGATGTAAAACGGAGGCCTAACTGTCCTATGTATGACTTTGGTTGTCACTCATTTTTATCTAACCAAACCCTTTCCATTTACCAAACCTCTTCACCAGTGGACCAACTGTTCTATCAATTGAGCTGTTTCTTCTTCCCCTTCATTTGTAGTAGAGAGGGAACATTTACTACTCAGTTGACAATAAAATAAGAATGTTGTCCCCCTCTAGATGGCTTTTCAGTTTCTCCCATGTTTCTTCCGTGACTTCTGTATTAGCGGACAGTATATTACTTCGAGCCAGAAACTGTGTCTTATATATACTATTGATTTCCCCATAACTCATGAGTGGAGTGAAATTACATTTGTTGAGTTCCTATAATGCTCCACTCGCTCTGTCAAGTACAATATTTTACAGATACAGTTTTATTTAATCCTTGTAGAAACCCTTTGAGGCAGGGCTTATTACCCCCGGTTCACATAGAAGGAAAACCGAAGCACAAATACTAGCTAAAGAAGCTCTCCAACAACTAAAATGTAGTAAACAATAAAACAGCGGATTAAGCCAGGATTGTTTTTCCCCTGACAGTGTCTTTTTCATTAAATAATGTGCTTACTACGTGGAATACAGTAGGAGCTTAATAAATTCCTACTATCAGACTATTTATTATGCTTAGAAACTAGAACATAGAAGAATATATGTGTATATATGCTATATGTCAATATGTTTATGTGTTTGTATGTTTAGGATTGTGAATCATATGTATTTGTGAATTCAAACTTTAAAGAAGACTTGGTCTCTGTCTGTCTGAACATTCAATATTTGAATGTTAATTATGATTGTCAGCAAGAGCACTAAATCTGTATTTTATAATTAATTTATTTGTTGCAAGAGAAGAATGTGCTTAGGCAAGGATGCTGCTATGATCGCTCAAGAATAGCTTGCAAGGCATGATTCAACATAGACACAACACTTGAAAAAAAAATTTTTTTAATGAGACAATCACCTTTCAAATGGGAAACTATTTTAACCATGAACATGTATCTGATGAATTCGAGAGTAACTTACAGAAATATTTTTCTTTTAGCAGATAATGTTGACTGATTATTCTCTGTAAACAGGTGACAAAAATGAAGCGTGCAAAAAGAGGTGGCTTTCTCAAACAGAATTATTTAAAGACCCTCACCATTTGTCTACCTTCTCCCATGCACATATTCAAGCATGTTCAAGCATATCTATCGATTAATCTTAAAAGTTGTACTACTTTTACAGGCAACTTTTAACTATTTAACTGTAATATGTTTTGTACTTGAAAGTTGGAATGTAATTAATAGTCTTCATGGCCTCATTCAGGGAGGAGAAAAAAGTCCATTAGAACGTTTCACAGTGAGGGCTTGGAGTTCTCAAAATGCCAGGCAGAGCTTAGTTTAATCGGATACTGTACATTGCACCTTTATGAATAGAATAGGAGTCAAGTATATTAATCCTGGGACAGTGACTTCCCTTGAGCAAAATTTTAAAAGCAGTTCAAGTGATCACAGATTATCTCATTTCATAGTTAATTTAGTGAGGATATGAGTTAGGAAAATTGGATTTGTGTATGGGTGAAATAAACACTCTCATTTCTTAGCAGGCAGCGTTCGGGGGTGGGGGGGAGATGCTGAAGAAGTGTTGCGAATTATGTATCTCTTCTCTTCGTGTTTAACAACGTCAGTGTCACAGATTATCTCCGATTTAATAACACTGATTTGCTATGCAATATATGATGGTTGTCTTCAAATTACACAAGGAACACCATTTTACATGTACACATCATTTAATCATGTGTGTATTATATCTACATTTTTACATGTATAATAAATTGATATTTAATGTCAATTACCTGAAAGTGTATTATGTAATAATGCTTGCTTTATTAAAGGGTACCTTTTCCCTGTTAATCTGTTGCCAATATTAAAAAAAATTATTATTAGATGCCATGGGAGTAACAGGCAGAGGCACAAGATCTGCAGTTATAAGATTGAACTGTAAGTTCCTTCGAATGGTGGGCTTTCTGCCTCAGTCAGAACCTGGGAAAGATGGGAGCTTAAAGGTAGGACATCCAAGCAGCTAGAGAGGGTGGGCTTGAGGAAGTGATGTTTTAAGCCTTCTTGATTTGAATGGCATTTGTATTGTTTGTTTTGCTACTTTGCAGGACCTCGTCTAGTTGGGTACCTTCCATTCCTAAATGTGCCTGTCAATATTCCCTGTTCCACTGCACTGATCTCTGCACCCAGCTGACACAAAGTATTTACTTGGTAGTCATCATCCAATACACGCTTGCTAGGTCTGAAGCAGTCTGAGCCAGATGCTGGAGATGGAGTGGCTGACAAGTCAGACAGAGACTCTGCCTCTGTCTCACCGCCTGGTACAGGTTCAAGTCAAACACAGGGAAAACTGCACTAACAATGAGGAAAAACTGGAAGGAGCATCTTACCTGGGCTTTGGGGGTTACTGGCTGTGGAGGGCTGACAGGGAAGGTTTCCAAGAAGAAACTGTCTAACATAAATCTCCCTAGCCACCACTGCACTTTCCATTCCAGCGGCGCACCACGCACAGAGGTGAAAGTCACCAGACAGTCAGCATTAGTCCTGACCTTTCCCTCGTTTTGTGTCGGTTTCCTGGCTTTGTAAGTAAACTCTCTCTCTCCTCTGTTTCCTGCCCTCTCTCTCCACTCTCCCTCTCCGCCTCTTTCTTCCTCTTCCCTTTCTCTTCCTCTTTTAAACCAGAGACTTGAGGATAAAATACAAAACTGAAGTCTCACTTTGATTGATGCTGGCACACAACCATTCATAGTAGTGTGCTTCACCTGACTCCTAAGGTGTACCCAACCACATTGAGCATGACTAAAAAGATGGAAATGTTACATAAAGATGTTTTCTTAAATATATATCAACATACAATGGACATCAAATTTTAAGCTCTGTTCCCTCCAAAAAAAAAAAAAAACTGCCTGTCTGAAAAACAATGGCATAAATAGAGATAATTTTACCAGCTGCTCTGGTATAACCCAGTTGGTTTGTAACAGTATCTAATTCCAATTTGTGGACTCTGCGTAACTTCACATAATGGGTAAAATGCAATTCGAGCGTATGCTGTTTCCCGGTGCTTGTTCTTATCATTTTAGTTTATACTTCCTTTATCTAGGTGAGCGTTAGTTCAGCATCACTTTAAATAAGAGTGACGAGCACAGATTTCTAGAAGTGTTTCCTGACAATTACCTTCTTTTCAAAAGAACTCCAAGCAGCACACTTTGGCCCCACGTGAGGTTAGTCCATCATTGGAATACTTGGGTGAGACATTTCTACCTTTAAAAGCTTTACCTACTGTTCTCAAATAATTGATTAAAATAGTAGCTGCTACCAGGAATCCCTGCAAGCTATCCAAGTTTCTGGCTGTACTTTTGAAATAATTATTTGGAAGGAAAGTGGAAGATAAATTTCAACAGTAGATAATTTTGAAGTCATAAAGTTATTTATAAATTGTTCTTACATCCACGGACATTTCAGTCAGGCATGAATCAGCTTGTTTTATCTTCTGGGTGAATAATTCTGCTACCAAAAACTCATCCGGCAATACAATTTTCGCATAATGAGACATTTAAAGAGACAGTAAGAACTGGAGATTTTATACTTAAATAAAAGTAACGCTGTCTGGATCTATACGCATCATGTATAATTATGTATTGAAAGGCCTGACAGTCTATAGGGTGAGAAACAGCACACTGGTCCTAGATGCAGCGTATCTCATACTCACCCATGAAAGTGTTAACCCCTGTACTCCCTAGAAATGAGTTTTAAATGAACTCTTAGGCCTTGTGTGATCATTGAGAAGATTGAATTACACACGTAAATGGGAGAATTGTGTAATATGCAAATTACATCTCAATTAAGCTGCTTCCTATAAAAGTTGAAAAATAATTTACATGTTAACTAGCCAATAAAGTGAGACAGAGATTGATTGAACTGTGGAAACACGGAGGGAAACTAAAAGGTAAGAATTTCAGCGTAATAGGCCACGGGAATTATTTCTTAGGGTAACGACAAATCTAATCCCCCACACCCGGCGTTATTTTTAAACTCACATAACTTTTAAGATTTATTCCAAAGTCAGTTTGGTCTTTATGACGTGTTTCTAATGCCTCGGTTTTATTTTAAGCTTAAACCCTCAGAAATAGCTTTCTGCGTCCACAAGCATGTTAAAACAAATCACAAAACCAGAGGTAATTTGAATGCCTGAGAAGAGAGAAATAGGCAAATAAATAATGGTGCATCTACTCTACAGAAAGCTACAAGGTAATTTAAAATTATTACTATTATGACAGACAACACAGAAATATGCTAATATTCCATCAAAAAACAGTCAAAAGTCATATATCCACAGTTTTTTTTTAAACTAGGTAAAGGTTTAATAAGTGTAAGAGCTACTAATTAAATGCCAATCCTGTGTTTGAGGACGTGCTAGAAAATTAAAGATGTTATAAAATTAATCTCTATAAAACACTAAATGTCATAAATTTTAAGATGCACCATCAAATTAATAACCACTTGAAGGTGGGATGGAGAAAATGAAGCAATACAACATGTTAAATTTATGCATCAATCATAAAATTTATTTTAACTGTATCCATATAGTTTCCAGTAAAAATATCAAAGCTACATTTTCCACTGCTATTTAGGTAAGCTCATTTCCCCAGCCCCTTCAGTGAGGTTATTTTCATACATTTGTGCTGTGGAATGAATTGTGTTCCTCCCCTCAAGTTCATATAATGAAGCCCTAACCCCCACCACCACCTCCCCACGATGTGAATGTACTTGAAAACAAAGCTTTAGGAGGTAAATAAGGTTAAAGAGAGTCATAAACTGGGGCCCTGGTCTGATAGGATTAGCAGATTTATAAGAAGAACAGAGAGATCTCTCAGGACACGTGCACTAGGGGGTCCACGTGAGAACACCCTGAGAAGCTCGGAAGAGAGATTCTACCAGAAACCAAACCATCTGGCTCCTGATCTTTGACTCCCCAGCCTCTAGAACTGTGAGAAATAAATTTCTGTTGTTTAAGCCATGTATTCTGTGGTATTTTGTAATGGCAGTTGAAGCAAACTAATACAATTTGTAATATGGTTATTTTGAGGGGGGTATTGGGGGAGGTCAAAAGGTAAGGATTCCCCCTCCCCCTCTATTTCCCCCCCCCAATCTGTATTTAGGGGTCTGCAGAGTCTGTGGTGGTTTCCGTTGGATTCAGCCCACCACTGGCTTCACCTCTCATTAGATGAGTAACTCTCCTTCAGCAGGACCGGAGGTTTCAGCACCAGCAAGACTGGCTACCTCTTCATGCTCTACGTCGGTCACCAAGTTTCTGAAACATGGAGCCTCTTGGTGCTTTACAGGCCACATGTTATCTTCGGATGACAACAAGTATTCTTGTTTTGTCATGCGCTTTCTGTTACCTGGTGACTTATTTCTTACAGGCTCAGACTGTGGAAGGAACCTGCAGTGTCCTTGGGGAAGAGCTCGTGTCCCTCAGAAGGGTTTCCTTGAGTTCTCCCACCACGGCCCCGACCTTCATGGGGCTGTGACCTTCCCTCCTGATGACAACTCCTCATGCCTCCAGGAGAATCTCTGCCGGTTCTCTTTTTCTCCCACGGACTTTGGGAGCCACCCTTGAGAACTCACTTCACCCTTGTGAACTCAGTGAAAGAGGCCATGGCTCTTGGCCAGCTTACTCCTTAGAATCCTAAAGATTCTGATCATTCATTCATGTCCGCACACATACGGTCATTAGAAGTGAAAGAAGTCTGGCATTTTTCTCCCAACCTTCTACCAGTGGGGAAAGCAGCTACCGATTTCATCTTTCCTAGGAAGTGCTCATTGGTTTATATTTAGGTCCTCAGCTCTCTGAGTTCTTTTTTCCCCTAAGAATTATAATTTTGTAGGTTGCTGATTAGACTTGCCCCATGATAATGGGGGGGGGGGCAACAGGGCTCTCATAACTTTTTACATCTACATCAGAACTGTTAATTCAGTGTGAGATTTTGAATCTCTCTATATGTCTTGCCAAAATTTTCTCTATGTAGTGCCCTGAATTGTCCTTCTCATTTGCTAAACTCTCACCAAAAAGATGAGAGTAGAACTTTCCCTACATATTCCATTTGGAATAAGAAGATAGACAATTTTTTTCCATTAAATTGAATGGGTATTAACTTAAATGTCTTGTTTATAAGCGTGGGGCCTCTTTGACACGTCTCTTTCATTTCATTTTGTTATTTAAAAAATGAAAATAAAATCTCTGTATTCAGAAGGAGAAAAGAAAAAAAAAGCACGAAAAAAATACAAATAAGCTTGAGGTCGTAATAAAACAAAACCAGGAAAACTGATTTTGCTATGGGAACCAGCAATATTTAATGAGAGTGAAGCAAAAACACTGGGTGTTAGATAAACGAAGCATAGAGGAAAAAATGAAAACTAAACAGCTTGATCAAAGAATAGAACATAGGACTGTGATGAAAGAAAATAGCTTTGTAAAGAAATACTTGATTTTCTATAGAGACAATTAGAAGAGAAAGAATATGTCTAAAACCTTGGTCAAGCTATACTAGCAGATCTATAGCTTATGAATATGCATCTGGCAATAAATATTCCTTTCTATTTCCTACAAATTGGGAATGGAGTAGCTAATAAATAACTGTGGTTTCACTTCTTGTAAAGCAAGGCT
>VMDR010016660.1:0-20936 GCA_007922815.1 Macrotus californicus
AGTGGATTGCCATTCTGGTTTTATAAAATATACTCTTACCCACATGCTAATTCCAGAAGCAATAGAAGGTGGCCTGTGAATCTGATAGGCTGTGTTATTGGTCCTGACATGTTTAGCGTATTGGCGGATGATTTGCATAATGCCACAGTGTAAGAGATCTCATTTTCATGTAGCCAGGAAATGAGAGAAGTGACTGAGTTAAATAATAGAAATAGGATTCAAATGCTTCATTATAATTTGGATTGATGCGCAATATCCATATGAAGTCCACTTACATTTCAGCAATTTAAGGAATTCCAGTAAGTCCAGAAAAACATAAACAATGATAAAGGATGGGGAAGGTATTGTTTAACAGGTGACTCTGAGAGGAAGGTGTTGTTTGAGGAAGAGGTGGATCTGGGTCAGATTTGCTGTCCGTAGTAGGGAAATTAAAGGGCTTCTCAGGCTGCCATTTTTAGATATTTTGGCTCTGGTTGGAATGGAACATGTCTGACATGCTGTGTTTAGCTCCAGGAATCATTGTTGAAATGATAATCTGATAAAGTGGAACATCGGCAAAGGAAAGACATGGGATAGTGAAGGAACTCAGTAACAACTTCTATGGGTTTTTAACAAAATTTTTAGAGAGAGCCCAGCAATCTTCCTGAGTTCAATTCTTAGATCGATTTCTTGGACATCTTAGTCTAGTGAAGAGAACAGAATATATGAGCATCTTGGGACTACAGGTAACTGACATGCTTAGTTTTCCTTATCTGTGAAATGGGGAGATGAAATAGGAAAATGCATCACACATACCTAACACATTTGTGACGGTCACTGAATGTTAACTCCTATTAGTTTTTGTTTATTCTTTACATTATAATAATTATTGATGGAAATTGGGGACAATAATACTCAAATAGGATAGCCCTGAGAACAATATATACCCCCCTAAAAATAATTTTAGCCCTTAACCTGACAGGCCATACCCATACCATTTTTCATGTGTACTCTGACATGAAAAATGTTGGGACTCATTTTATAGATGAGAAAAATGGCGAAGTCATTATGCAGTAACTAGCAGCTGTGTGAGGGATAATCTGGTTGTGAAGGTAGAAGAAACATGGGTTAGAAAGGTGAGTTGTTACCATAATTTCATTTCTGTATTATTGTAATATCTAAAGAAGTATTAAAGGTGATGGATATGACAGGTTTGAGATTCCACTGATGGCATTTGCATTATTCCACTACAGTTTTTAAAAAGTGGTCTCTAGCTCCTTCCAAACAGGAAAAAAAAAAAGCATGTAATTCAAGAAAACAATCATATATTTTGGCAATTATTTAACTCTCCAAAGCAGTTATCCAAGGCATATTCCAATGTAGAAAATACCTGTAATCAGTAGAATCTGTTTCTGATTTGTCATCTTCAACTGAATACATTTATTCTCTTTTATCCTCCCAGATATGCCATGGCATGCCAGCCATGTCAATTTAACTGAATGGAAAGGAGGAATATAACCTACTGATGTCCTATATTTGCTCAATACTAGGTGCTTCAGATGTGGGATCTGATTCAGGAATTACAACTGAGGAATCAAACATACAGTGCTACCTACTCGGGTATCCACAATGAGCGTAGTACAGATTCAAGCCCAAGGCTGTCTGATTTTAAAGTTTGTTGTCTTTCTTTTATATCATGCTGCCATCCAGGTCCACTAAAACATTGCCATTTTCATACTTTGTCACCCACTGTGTAGTAACATAATTTCCCTGTGGGAAACCAATTTATAATGTAGTTGAATAGCAAAGATGTACATACTATAGAGGAGCATTACAGCCGTCCCCCAGCTGGGGGCTGGGCTGGGCTTGTGTGAGCCTGTGAACGGGAGTTGGGGTGTGGCCGTGTGCATGAGTTTCCTGTGTTCAGTGTGCTGTGAGTCTGAAGGGATGAGGATTCCGTGAAATTTCTTGAAACAGTATCACCAAAACATCCACCGATCAGGAGGGCAGCAACAGGGAAGTACCTACAGAGAACAGCAATTAGCACCTTCTAAAATTGTCTAATTAGCGCAAAAACCTATTTCACTAGCAACCAAAATACGACTTTCATTTTAACCCATTATTAGTCATCCTATGTTATGAATACACCTAGCACAGTTTCGACCTGAGGCCAAAAATTAAAACAATCAACATATTCATGATTGATTGAAACAGCTTTACATGTTTTAACCTTTTCAAAAGTTGCTTCTAACATTCACCACCAAGCAACTGCAGCTGAGTGACCAGGAAGGAAGGAAGACACTGGGGAAAATGAGATTATCAAGTACTAACAGTTAATTTTTGAGTACGTCTCTTAAACTCTGTGGGCAGCTTGGGTTTGAGTTTACAGTTGTATACTTTGATGCCAAAATAAATATTTTAGAGGAAAGGGTACATTAGTCTCAACTTATCCTTTTCTTGCAGAGTTGTTGTTTTGCTTAGATTTACTTAAAACTAAGAGAATCTAAGCTGGAGGCACTCTGGTCCCCATGCTCTGGCTCTGTGTTTTGATGGGATTCGAAGGTCAGTGGGACCTCAGTCGCAGATATCATGGTACCGGTGACGGCCAGCCCCCAGGGCACTCTGCTGGTCTCCATGTGGTTCTCTGTGGCCTCACACACAAGGTTCACTCCTGAACCGCATGCAGCATAGCAGGCTTTGAAGAGCCAGACCTACTGCATCTAAGTGTTCATGACTTGAGGCTTCTGTTTGGGCAGCAGGAAAGAGTCAATCTTCCAGATTCTCTTACTTGTAGAACCTAGGATTAGTCTGTGTAGTTGGCTGGGCTTTGCAATTCTAATCCTTTAGGGGCTCTTACTCAAAGATCTTGAACTAGTTTTCCTAAGATTCCTCTCGAATTTTTGAGACAACCCAGACTTCTTTGTGGTAGGACTGAAGTTGGCATTTCTGTTGGGAGAAGAACAGTGGTCAGCCCATTGGGCTGTTCTAGCCATTTTCTTTTTCCCTTACCCCTAACAGCTCCATAGAATGTTGAGGACCAGTAGAAGGATGGTATTAAGGTTGGTTTGTCCTCCCCAGTCCATGGGACGACCTGCTTTTAGCTGCTCTCCCATGCTCCTTGGGCCTCTCTTCTGGAGTCTTTGCAAAGGCTCACCACTGGGCTCTGGGCCTCTGTCAGGCAGGGTCTCACGCATTAGATCTGCAGCTGGCTTGGGGCCTCTGTAACTCTCCCCTGATAGCATCCAAAGGAAAGGAGGAAGCTTTTCCAGTAACAATGAAGATCTTTTGCATCTGAAAGGTGAAAAGATCCACCATTGGCAAACCTCAGGCTGAATTTCTGCTTTTCAATATCATGGATGATATTTTAAGGACTTCAGTGGGGGCAACCTAATTAGCTCTGCGGTCTTATTAAGCTAGTTAGCAGTTATACAGCCAGTAGCATGGCATGGGGTAGCACAAGGCTGTGGCTGGACATGATGGCACCTTGACACCCATAGTCACCTTTAGGACGTGGCTGTGCATCTGTGCATTTGGATCCCATCTCTTTTGCTGACCTGGTTAAGCTTGGTCTCAAACATCAGTATGTACTAGAACACAGTATCTCCTCTTGTACAGTTGTTACTGCAGTTTCTGAGTCATGGCATTGAGCATTTCTACTGCATGTCTGCATTGTGCCATGTAGTACAGGAGCAGGGGTTTGCTGCTCAGGGCTATCTTTATCAAGACAGCTTTTTGGAGCTCCTTCACAACATCCTCACCACCCCTGTCAGGACCTCCCATGGTTCCCACTTCTCCGACAGGTGGGGAACAGCATCCTCTGGCAGAGCCTCTGCAGGGAGGTATACTCAGGACACACCCTGTCAGCATCACTTGTAATTTGCATCCCTCCAGGGAAGCCACTAACCACAGTCCTGCAACTGCTCCTGTCACTCTGGAGTCTGCGGCTGGGCTTCCACCAGCCCTGGGTCCCTTTTATCTTCCCCTACACAGAGTGACCTGTGGTCATCAGACGCCCCTGTGTCCCTGCCCACTTCAGGACAGCACTTCTGCACAGTCAACTGGGAGGCCCTGCCAGGGGAGGGAATCAGGCTGTCATAGGGGAGCCAAATTGGTCATTGTGAGGCACAGCAGTATATTAGACAAAGGAGATACTAACCAAGTAGATAACTGAGGGTAATTCCTTGTCCCCCAATTTTTCTTTTGATGCAAAAATAAAAGACAGTAGTAGGTCAGGTCCTACTGATAGTTAATGATAGAAGACTGACTTCTCCTAATTTAGTGTTATATATCCCGTTAAAATTGTGACTAGCACTATAATTTATCTCTGATAACCATGATCACGTGGATAGCAGTGGATGAAAGAGAAATATATTTCTTTACAGGTGGCCTCTGAAATTTGATGAGAGCAAACAGACATTTCTGTGGAATGTTTACTCAACATACTTTGCATGGAGACAGACTTTAATGGTGGAAAGGGAGACACTGAGCGCATCAGATGGATAGAAGTTCAGGATCCAGGCAAGTCACAGCCTATCAGGTACGTCAAGGACCCTCCAAATAGCAGTGGATCTTCTCATTTTACATTGTTTGGAGAGTGCGGAGATACCTGCAAACAGTGAGTACAGTTCCTTTGATTTTCCTGATTGCCGTGCTGCAAGGCATTTACTTTTCTTCCTCCGTGTGGGCAATGTACATATGACTTACTAACCTTGAATGACTTTAAAAAGGTGCCTGTATGTGTCATTTCACACTGTCCTTAAAGTTTGATGTTAACTAATGCATTGAAATATAGCTCCTCTTCCTTTCATAGCCCAACACTATGTGCTAGAATATTTCCTTTACTTAGTTTCCTTGTTGACATTTGTTTTTTTCCTCAACTGCTCCAAACGGGTGAATGATTTTGAGCAAACGACTGTCAGTCCGAACACCTACAGGTCAGTGCAGACAGACAGTGTACCTGGTTGTCTTCCTCACCTTTCGATCAACACAGTAACATTGCAGTTCGCAGAGCGAGGGGCTGACCCAGCCTGTGTTCCAGCCCCACCTCTGTCCTTCCTGGCTGCGGGACGTCAGGCTGGTTCCTTAAACTCCCAGTGCACTATTTTCTTACTTGTACTGTGAGGGTGATGACATCCACTTTGTAGACACGGAGTGAAAGCTGAATAAGCTCTGGCAGGGGGGACTCTTGGTTTAGGGTTTGCCGTTTCATTGGTACTCGATACACCATCGCTGTTCTTACTAATGAGTTTTGGGGCTACCTTTCACATACCCATAGACCTACCTAAAAAATAAAAAATTCCTAATTGAACAGCTTTTTCTATCTGTTTTAGGGCATTAGAAGTTCTTATCATGTGCCCCGTGTACACAGAAGTACACGGGCAGAGGTGTTGCCCACATGTGCCCCGGTGGTGGTACAGAGATCCCAGGGAGTGAGGAGCTGTGTTCAAGAGCATGGTACACGGGTTGTACAGATCTGTGTGGCGAGTGATCTGTTGGTTCACACTCATGATTTCTGCCCACATTGGGCTGAGGAGAGTAGAGACCACGGCAGGCATTTTTCTTGTGTAAAAGCCCCAGGGGGAGGGATCGGAAGAAGGAAAAACAGTCCGTGAACTGGACACTGAGAATCAAAGCAGAGGGCAAGTTTCTAACAGAAGTTTCAGCTCCGTTCTCAGGAGGCCACCAAGAAGGAGGGGTGCGCACGTGATGAGCTGTTAGCACCTTTGTGGTTTTGTCACGTTGTATCTGATCACATGACCTTTATTGAATGCCTGCTGTGTGTTGGCTGAAGTGTGTTGCGAAACGGGAATCAGAAACTGAAACAAAAATTATAAAACTCTTTCTGCCCTCAAGGTATTTCCTGGAGGTAAGTAGTGATAAATAAATAACTAGTTTATGATATGGTGGGAGATAAATTGTCTCAGAGTGACAGGCATTCATTTTACAGCAGCACAGCAAAGAGATGGCCTAGAACCCACCTGAGGTCAGAGAAAGCAATTGTGAGTTGAAGACAGCATTGGAATAACCAGGCAAAGACAGGGCATGAGGGAAGGCTGGTCATTTCCAACCGAGGAAGCAGTTCGTGCAGAGGCTAAAGAGGAGGCCATTCAGAACGTAGTCAGCAGCTCCTGTTAGGTGAGCAGGGAGCAGGGAACAGCACTTGGAGATGAAAGTGTGACGAAGCTTCTTGAGAACCTTGAAGGCCGGGATGAGGAGTTTGAGTTTATCCTGAGAACTGCGAGCATTTGAAAGCAGGTGAGTAACTTGATCTGAGTGTGATTTAGAAAATTAACTCTGGCTTCGATGGACTAGTGGGAGATAAGAGCCAAAGGAAGAGGGGAATTTAGTGTCTTCGCTTACAGAAAATTGGTAAAATACTAAGCAGTAATGAGAGTCTGAAAGGTGTGCATGACTTTTTGAAAAATGAGCGGGATGATCACAGTGAGTATGGAATTTGATCTCCTTACTCTGGGGCTATATCTTGAGGTCTTGAGTTCTGAAAAAACTAAGTTAGTCCTTCCCACGTTAATTTCTTTATTTAGTCCTACATTGAACAAACATTTAGTAACTACTCTACACTGCAGGATCTGCACTACAGATGGCAGACACAGAGATGCTACCAAACACCAGGCCCTGAAAGATCTCATGGTCTTTTTAGTTTGGGGACCAGACACATCCAGGGCAAGGGGAGACATGTGCTCCAAAGATGTCCTCGTGCATTTCAGTTGACTCTTGACTTGAAGAATGTGAGTAGAGCCAGGGGCTGCCATTCCACTGCTGAGAATAATTTAATCGTGTTCTTATAAACACCGATTATTTCATTCTGGCTCTTTAAACTTAGCTTTGAGGATCGGGCTGGGAGCAGAAGGTCTAGGCTGGGTCCTTGTGTCTCCTTCAAGTTTGGGGAAAGTATAGCCTAGATTCCAATCCTAGCTATGCCACCTGCTGCTGCCTGACCTGGAATAATGGTCATTAATAAATGTTTCACTAATGTTTCATTAATAAATGCCATCTCCTTTTCTTTCCTCTTCTTTTTTCTACCCCTTTGTCTTTCCTTTCCTTTTATTCTGTCTTTATATTTTCCTTTGTGTACTATTTTTTTCTCTCCTGTACATTTTAAAGGTCCTCAGATTTTTCTGGCACATTTATGACAAATCTCTGAAAAATTTCCACTTGTTCATACATACTTGTATTCTGACACCACATTAACTTGTGGTTAATTTTGTATGAGACATGGGTCATGTTATGTAGGTGACAAATTAGTGACGAATTAATCTTAAAATTTTTCATCAGTATGTTAACATTATGATAATTACTTTGTATCAATGACACGAGAGTACAATTAATTTTCATTCCTGTTTGCTATATTCTTAATTCATTCCAGTGGCTATATTAGTGGGGGGAATGTACTGGAGATGTAGTTATGGTTAGGTTGCATGGCACTGGGAAGAGCTTCTGAAATCAGAAGAAAACAGAGTCTGTCCCTGACATTCACTATTTGTGTAAGCTTGTGATCTTTGATATTTCACTTGATATTTCTGTTTGATCTCTTCCTTTTAAGGTAAAATGTGGGTTGACACATCATAAGATTATAGTGACAATTTAATACTTTAATGTTTATGGAGTACAAAGCATAGTCCCCGACATACAATAATTGTTCAATAAACACTAGCTGTCATTACTCAATTATTTATGCCGATTTTTTAGAAGGCTTATGTGATGCAATGATTATAGGCTATAAAAATATTTTAAGAAACTCATTTCCCTTCCTACCAATAATTTTAAGAGGAAACATCTTCAAAGTTTTACTCACTTACCTCTGTTACACTACCTGTAGGTTAGTGAATAGTGAACAAAGAAGAAAATAATGACTTCAGGTTTGTGAAGCTCCCTGGTGACATAAAATCAATCAGTTATTTCATTGTACATCATCTTTCTCCTGCTCATTATACATACCAGTGGAGTAAGACAGCTATTAAAATCTATTAACCTGATATTCCTCTTTAAATGGAAGGATCTATCCAGAGTCACCAAAAAAAAAATATATTTAAGAAGGACATGTGCAGTTTGATGGTCAGTTTCTTCAAGTTTACTCTTGCTCCTTGGAAGAGATGTCGCTCTTTGACATGTCAAGTAGTGCCTCCAGGAGGAAAGTGAATTAATTGCAGCTTCCTTTTTTTTTAATTACTTTATTGTTGTTCAATTACGGTTTGAGCTTCCTCAGCAAATGGCAGGTTCCGAGGCTAAAGTTTCTCAGTGTGGTTTAAATGTTCCTTTGGGTAATGTCTTCCAATTAAAGCAAGTTGTTTAGAGAGTTCATCTGAAACATTAAAAAAAATTACTCTGTCACAAGGCCCTTCTGGGATTCTCAGATTGAATTTGGAAAAAATGGATTTTAAGAAAAGGCTTATTATTGGTGAGCTGTGCTCTCATATCACTTGGTTAAATTTGTGGCTTTCGCCCATTTCCATGATCAACTGCCATATTCTTCCCAGCCTTGGCATATGTGTGATTTTACGATAGACCGTGTTACAACAGATTTGTTTTGTATGATGCTTATACTGCAAATTTAAGTCAGAATTATTCTGTGATATCGGGCAATGATGTTGTATTAACTAAGAAAGAGTAGAATGGGGGAGGAATTGATACAGATAGTCAAGGGAATAAAAACATGTTTTCCTTTGGACATTGATGGAGCTGGAGGTGATAAACCATAAACAGAGAGAGAGGTATTTCTGATAATCAGAGCAATGGAACGTAAAACCATGTGCTCACCATGATAAAATAGCAGAGAGCCTCAGAAAGAAATAGACTTCTCGGAATACTGGGAGAAAGGGTAGAGGCAGCTCATAGGAAATCTAGCCACACGTTCAGTTCGTCTCCAAAACAGTCAGGTATGGATTTGGGTCAAAGTATAATTTTTCTGGTCAGCCAAAAAAGAAAAAATACTAGTATACACATATAATGAATTTCATAAACACGATACTTAGCAAAAATACTATGCACATAAAAATACATATTTTTATTTTCATCTGTATGATTTTCAAGAAGAGACAAATCTATTGATGATAATACAAATCAGAATATTAATTACCTTTTGAAGAGAGGAATGTGTCTAGAGGAATTTTTTGAAATTTTTTTTAACTTTTTTTTTACTGTTGTTCACCCACAGTTGTCTCCACTTGCCCCCTGCCCCACCCACCCCTACCTCCCAACTCTCTGTTACTAGATAAATCTATAGCGGTATGTGTTGAGACGTGTCTACTTTATTCTATACACTTCCCAACTTTTTTTAAAAAAGAAAAATATGTAGATGCATTAAATCAACTTGTGTATTTGCACTGAGTATTCTCAGCACTGGTATAAATTTGATGCTTACAAAAACTATGTGAATGTTTTATGGCTACATAAATTGTGTGTGTGTGTGTTTGCCGTTTGTGGTATGAAAGGAAAAAAACAAGTGAGCCTTTATTTATTTCCAGTTAATCAACATAACTACCCTGTAAAGTTTCTTAGAGATTAAGTAGGTTATTCAGGACTGGTGAGGGTAACAAAGAAAAATAGAAAAATAATATGACACAATCTAAATCCAAAACCTATGGTTCCTTCCACTGCTATCTCTCTGTACAGATGATGTCAGCCAAATAGTTTAATAATATTCTAACTCTGTGCATGGAGAGAGAGATTTTCATTTTGTTTTCTTCGCAGATAAAAATATGGGATTTGAAAAGTTGACATGTTTACTTATTATTTAATTACTTCATTTTCAAAAGGGATTCGAGGCAAGCAGGGATTTCAAGAGAGTTGGTTTGAGATGGTTAACCCTCTGGTATTGTGGCTTAGGTAGGAAGATTCATTATTTTGTCAATATTATTAATGCCTCTCATTAGACACATTTAACTTCTCACTAAAACTTTTAAATAATTTTTCAGCCTTGTGGGCAAAAAATCTCAAAGGCATGAAAGCCTGCATTCATTTTTATGGAAGACTACTGAAATTCCAGGGTGTGCTTCCTCTACTTTAGTCTGGTCAGCGGAAAAGGGGGAAAGAATTTTACTCAAACACTTAATAAAAGCCTGATTAGAGTTTAAGACAGTCTGGAGGACAATAAGCAAGTCGGAGTAGAATGAGATGGATCCCTCAGACAGATGCGTCTTTCCTTTCGAACCTCAAAAGTTTTAACTTTATTTTGTAACTTACAGGCCTCACTCCACTTTCTGAAGTCCCATAAAATGAGGGACATTAATACTCCTCGAGAGAACTTCAGAGACAGGGTGGCCTCAGTTGTTAGGGTAAGCAATGCCAAATGCATGTTTGCCCCTAGTTTGAGAGCAGTGGCGAGGAAATCCTTCTGTGTGGTTGCCCAGTAGACATAGAAGCAATTTGTGTCATTTGGATTAAAAAAAACAAACAAACTGCATGATATATTGCCATCTAAGACCTTATGGGCTATAATATGAAGGCAACAAATCTCATATTTTTGTACTTCAATTCTTTCTGCAAGAATGCTCATTGGGTAAAAATGGTGCTCCCAGGGTGCAAATATATAGCATAACAGATTTATTTGTGAATGTTATGTATTGACTCATATATAGCAATGCATTTCTTAAAGATAGGTTGACCTATTTTCATCATCCCTCATGGACGCCGTAAGACACTAAAATTAGTATTATTAGTTTCTTTCTTCCACAATTTCCCATGATTCAGCAGTACTACAATTAACCTTGTGTCATCATATGTGCCCTATTCTATTACATAGGACATCCTTGCAATAGTGAGCACTCTCTTTTCTACCTTATCTTTAATATGCAGCATTTATGCAAATTATTTTTATTTAATGTGTACATGGTAGCCACGTGGTGGGAGGGACCATGCAATAGACTTGGAGTCAATATTTCATGCTAAATGTCACAAGGCCATTGGTTAAATGAAGGTAAGAGATATTCTGAAATAAATCATGGATTTAAAGTGAGGATGGCAGTGATACAATGCCCCTCACAATGTCTTGGGCTATTATAGATATGGGAAATGGGACTTTCCAATAGTGGGAGGCCTTATTAATATATGGCAATAACTCAGACTATTTTCTCTTTGTCACAGTAAGCTTATTCAGAATGGATACTTTTTAGATAGGTTTGGGATATACATATTAAAATTCCTATGATGTCCAAATAATATTATATTACATTAGTAAAACCTCCCAACATTTTGCCTGCCACATTATCCTAAGAGTTCAGGTTTTTGTATTAAGGGAAAGGAGATGCTGGTATTAACAACAAAATGGAAATTTATTTACTTTTTTAAAGATTTTATTTATACTTTTTAGAGAGGGAAAGGGAGGGAGAAAGAGAGGAAAACATCAACATGTGGTTGCCTCTTGTGTGCTCCCTACTGGGGACCTGGCTCCACAACCCAGGCATTTGTTCTAGGCTGGGAATGGAACCAGTGACCCTTTGGTTCACAGTCCACACTCAATCCACTGAGCCACACCAGGCAGGGCAGAAATCGATTTATATTTGTAATACACAGTGACATGAGAGCATTACCTAGAAACGATAGGAATGAATATAAACATAAGTGCACAAAAGCACATGGCATTCATTATAGCAATAATGACATTAAAATGATATCTTTTAATACTTGATTTTAGATGATCCTGGATATCATCATATTTACCACTGCAATAGGGAAAGTTACATTTGCTTGACACAAGAAAGAAAATAAGTCATAAGTATTTTGCATTCAGTTAATTTTAAACATTCTCCACCCCTCTTGTACACAGGATGATATGCCATCAAAGGGAAAAAAATCAGGAAAAAATGGCTTGGCATCACTGAGCGCACATAGCTACAGCTGCTTGTGGAAAAGACAAATTATTTTATGCTGAATATTTTCACGGTTTGCATGCATGTGTTGGTATCTCTAGCACAAGGTATCAACAAACACTGACCTTATTTATATTCTGTCAAAATTCAGAATCTGTATTCTGTCACATGCGGTGTAAACATTGTTAACACACAGTGTTATTCAAAAGAGAAAAACAAAAACCCAAACAATATTTCAGTGAGATCAACACAAAAAAGCTGCTTTTTCAGATAAAAGTGATTGTAGCAACTGGAATAATCAAAAGAGGGGCGCCAGACAGCTTGGGCCTGGACTATGCATTGCCTGCTGCCTCGGCCCTGAGGTACCTTCCCTGCCTCTTGAAGCATCCACTGTCCAGAAGGACCACAGACCAGCCTTGTGGAGAGGCCCTGCCTGAAACCACGTCAGCAGGTTTTTCACTCTAGACAGAGAGAAGTTGGGAGCAAATCTCCTTGAACCCATTTATTTAGAATATTTTAATCTAACACCCTGGTTGGTGTGGCTCAGTGGATTGAGTGCCAGTCTGTGAACCAAAGGGTCACTGGTTCAATTCCCAGTCAGGGCACACACCTGGGTTGCAGGCCAGGTCCCCAGTAGGGGGCGTATGAGAGGCAACCACATGTTGATGTTTCTCCCCCTCTCTTTCTCTGTCCCTTCCCCTCTGTCTAAAAATAAATAAATAAAATCTTTAAAAAAAGAGTATTTTAATCTCATAGTTCTCATTAATGTTCTATGATGGCAGTCTAAAAAAAGAGTATTTTAATCTCATAGTTCTCATTAATGTTCTATGATGGCAGTCTATTACTATAGTCACGTGCAAATTAACAATGGGGATACCTTCTAGGCAATGCACCATTAGGTGATTTTGTCATTGTGTGAACATCCTAGGGGGCACTTACACAAACCTAGATGGTAACCAGGGGTGTCCAAACTTTTTGGCATCTCTGGGCCACATTGAAAGAAGACTTGTCTTGGGCCACACATTCAGTACATTGTGAAACATAATAATTAAAAAATCCACAATTTTTTAAGTAAATTTATGACTTTGTGTTGGGCCACATTCACAGCCATGCTGGGATGCATGTGGCCCGGGGGCTGCAGGTTGGACACCCCTGGACACCAAATATTGAGGCCATGTCCTTGTGGTCTAGACTATTGCTGTGATGTTACCAGATAATAGGAAGTTTTCAGCTCCATTATGGTTTCATGGAACCCCCAGTGTGTATGTGGTCCATTGGTGACCAAAACATCATTATGCAGTGCGCGACTGTATTAAAATTTGCAAAACTAACATTTACAGGTTTGCTTATTTTCAAAAAAAATATAATGTTAAGAAATTTACGAACACATGGGTATACTTCACAATGAAGCGAAAGGTAAGTATTCCAGAGGGAGGCACTTAGTTAAGGAGCAATTCTTACTTAATGTCCAGACTTCACATTTCAATGTTTTATTTGTTTTCTGCTTATGGTTGTAAATACACTGTACAGAGGAAACTATATTGTGCTCGTATTTTAGAATGTGTTGAGCCCCAAATACCACACTTCTGATATTCACTTTAAAAAATTATTTTAACCATTTCTCTAATGAGGGTACTGAAGCACCATGCTTCATAATTTTCCCAGGGATAGCAAATGGAGGTAGTGATCTGTGGTACAGTAACTAAGCAAATTCTGCATTTCTGGTACTTTCATATTCTCTGAAGTATCGGACCCTCATCTATGGGGACAAGTTTAGGCATGTGACAGAGTTCTGGGTAATCACAATGTGCCCTACCCTGGCTACAGTGATTGGGCCAAGAAGTGGGCATATTGCCCCAGAGTGGATTTTGAGTATTCTTCCTTAGAGTTGATATATGGATACTAGGGGAGAGTTTTCCATATTGCTGGGATTAAAAAATTGCAACTCCTATGTTCCTTTCTTCTCTATTGGGAGAGACATTGTAAAAGAAGACAGAATTAGAGCATCATTCAAAGATAAACAGAGAAAAACATAAAGAAAGAAAAATGCATAGAGATTATTTTGTACTTGGATATTTAAGTTCTCAGTTACTGTCTCTGAGATGTTGGTTTCTATCTGTTTTTCTTTTTGTATAAACTTTCACTATGGCTTTCCTGCTAAATTGAACCAGATAATTCCTCAAGATTCAAATCAGATTTGAAATGCACATTGTTCTAATTTTTAAGTTCATACTGTTTAAAAATTTTCAAGTCTACTTTTCAATTACTTTGAAAAGATTTGGTTTTTTAGAACAGTTATAAATTCACAGCAAAATTGAGTAGAACATACAAATATTTCCCATATACCTCTTGACCCCACATCCATAAAGCCTTCCCAACTACCAACATCTATGCTCTTATATATTCAAATGATGCTAAATGTTTTTATTTTAAAAAATCAGCAAGCCTTTGACCATAAGCACAAACCAGTGTATGTTAGGTTGGCCTTGTTCCTTTTCAGATATTGCCCTCCAAGTGATAGTTGTATCTCAGCTGTAGGAAACAAAGGGGGATTTGGATGCATCCCACATGCCTTGAAAGCTTTCCGGGGCTATCAGAGTGGGGTGCATAATCTGGTACTGGAAAATAAGAGGTCGAAAGCTGAAGACATTCTTGAGATTCCTTTGTAGCCAGAGAATGGATGAATAAATTATAAAGGAGATTTAAAAGAAAGGCTTGAAAAGTTAATAGAGGCATAAGTGATCAGGCCAGCTGAGATCTGAGGGAAACTATTTAATTCTGGTTGGATCAGAGGGGCAGTTCCATTTATGGCACCAAAAGGTACCTGGCAGCACTGTTATGTCAACACTACTGCAAAACACCACGTTTATCACATGTTCCCCGATTGTGTGTAAAAACTAGACATATACATAGATGCATTTAAAAAAAAATAAGTACTAGCTTATTAGTTTGATTAATTATAAAATTACTTCCTTATCAGTTCTGGGTGCCTTTCTCCCAATTAAATTGATAATCTCCTGATATTCTTCATACAGAAATGACAGTGAAAAATTTTCAGTGAAAACAGGTAAAATGATAAAAAGGTGTAGATCTTCAGTGTGTATGAATTCAAAGAAAGCCTAATATTAATCTTTATAATTTTCATGCAGCGCGCCTGTGGGTTAGATCGTACATTAATATTAGAGCTCTCCCCATCTCTGCCTCCTCCAAGAAATGGGTCAACAGAATGAGTGTTGAGTTTTGATTTGAGCAAATGAGAATGTCAGTGCCATTCTGATGTTCAGATGGGGAAAGACATACTGATGGTTAGCAGACATGGAAAAAGTACGGTGTGTGTGTATGCCTATAGTCATTGGTATTGTGCATAATTATGGTGGGCTCTTCCTTATTCTGAGAATACTAAGTGTGAGGTATTGATACCTATAAATGGTATTACAGCCAGTTCCAGAGGATCGAAGGTGAATTACAAATCTACCCTAAGAGCTAGTTGGCTGGCGGTGAGTAAAGAATACGAGGTAGATATCAGAATTCTGAATATCAGGGCCAGGCTGGGTAAAATGGAAATCTAAGGGACAAAGGCTAGATCTAAAGGCAGGACATTCTGGATTTGTGCCGATAAACTACAACTGGGTTCCAAGTGATCTAGAGTCAGGGAATGCATAAATTAGGAAGGTAGGCAGATTGTGGCTCAAAATCCACACAGGATTAAGAGACTGGATATATAAGTCATATTTAGAAAATGGAGAGTAGGGTGAAATGTATGGTTAGGTTGCTGGGGAAGGGAATGTGTGGTAGGTGAAGTGAGTCTACAATGGGTTCCATACGTGGATCTAATGCCTGGTATTTAACAATGACAATAGGGGTAAAAAACCACACTGAGCTCATCAGCTTTATCATCTTATTTGTTCTCTCCATTTTTCTCGGTATGCTGAACACTGCCTCAGGAATGCAAAGTGAGAGCATGCAGTGGGCAATTGTTTCCCTTCCCAAACAGTCTGTCATTTTTTATCATACTTTGATATTGAGAATAAATAAGTCCAATCCATTTGTTTCTCTCATCTGCCTCTTGATTTCTAACTATTTCACTTTGAAGCTGTCTTGAATGAGAATTAATTTTTACTGTGCCTTTCCATAGACTGGGGAGAGAATATCTTCATGCATGAAATTTTTTAAACTTTTTTCCAAGTCTTGACGTTATTGCTTCTGTGCATTCTTTTAGCACTTGAGTCTTTGAAGGGACAAAGGGATGGCACAGAACAGGCCCCGAGCGTGGTCAGGCCGATAGAACTCCGGGTTATTGCTTCTTCTTTAGGAGAGCAAGAAAGAATTGATTTTAGTGCCAAAAAAAAAGAAATGCATCTCCTAATACTCATACAGTATGGCAATCAAAGAAAATTAAAAGGGGGAAATGAAATGGAATAGGAAACCACCTGATATGTTTATATAGTTTATGTGAATCAAATGAGATAATGAGTATGAAGGCTCACTTACTGGCTCCTATATGACAAGATTTGTGTCATTAACCCTCAGATGACTCAATCTTTTAATCAGTCAAATTGGGATAAAAGGCTTATGCAGAGTCACACTCCTAATATATTAGCAACATTGGATTAGCACTTAAGGATTTTCATTTCCTCTCTCATGTATCTTATTTACCCACAGTTCAACAAGAGTGCTATGTGCCAAGGGGCAATGAAAAGAGATGGAGCAGACTTGCAACAGGGAGAGCGGAGGGGCTCAGGAAAGGAGAGAATTTAGACTCTGTCTAGTAGGTGTCCAGCAATGATGATCTTGAAGCAGGGACCTGGCATAGTTAGTTTATATTTTAGGAAGACTCCTGGCAAAGGGGAGGGTAACATCTCTGGAGTCAGCTGGGAGAGACTCTATTGCTTGCCTCCTATACATGGGATCACCTGTATGTAAGTGGTGGCAGGGGGAAGAAGGACTTATCTAGAGGTAGGGGGATGAGAGTGGAAGCCTATGTGTCCTTTTCTTCACCTGTGTGGGGTCCTTGCCTTCTGAAGGCAGTAGCTAAGGGAAATTTGTCTCTGCAGTGTGCCTGCAGTGACAGACAGCTGAGTATATTACATGTAAGGAACTGAACCTGGAGTTGGGCTCTGAGGTGACTATCTAAAGCAGGTTGGCTCAAAGTGTGGCCCTGGAACAATAGCGTTTACGTTGTCTGGGAACTTGTTAGAAATACAAAGTCTGGGGATCCAGCCCACACCTACTGAGTCAGAAAGTCTGGGGGTAATATGGTGTGTGTGTGTTTCAGTTAGGTTTCATGATACAAAATGAGTAATACCAAATTCCCGTCTGCACGGATTTCGTTGTGCCGTGGGGTGAACATCACATTCTTTGCTTTTTTCATGTACAACTGCTGTAGTAAATGTTATCTAAAATGTTTTAGGTTTTAGGAGTAGGAAGAAATTGGAAAATTTCTAAAGTCTTCACAAATGCTGAAGCATAGTAAAGTGCCAAGAAAATTGCTTGGGAAGCAAGAATTAACAGTAGAAAGAATCACCTGACTTCAGTATTTTTATTATCTTATTCTCAAATTTTTTTAAATCTCCATATAACCTATCAGAAAGGAAAGACTCAAAGAGATGAAGTATTCAAGGTCACACAGTGGGTGAATGGTAGATCTGGGATTAGATTTCACGGATATCTGATTCAATAAGCAATACAACTTCTCGTAAGTAATGGCTGAAAATGCTCTTTCCTATGTTTAAGTTTGAGAAATAGGGTTGAAAAGGATGCATGGATCCAGATACGAGATATTTTGTATAAAGTCATTTGAATTGAGAGAAAATAAATAATTTTTTTCTTTCTTATCTTCTTTCAAGTAAATATTAATGAATAAATGAATGATTAAAAATAAATAATCAAGAAATACTCTTTGCATCCCTTACTCTAACCTCAAGTGGGCTGCCTGGCAATCTCATCATTATTCCATCATCCAAGATAATTATTTCACAGCCTCTCCTCTTTACTCAGCCTTTAATCCTCACTGTCAGTTTATGACCTAGGTCCTTATTTCACTGAGAAATTTCAAGCAATTTGCAGATTACTTGCACAGACTGGGAACTCCATATCTGCCAATTCTTTGCATCTGTATCAGCATGTCTTGTATTTTTCATCCTATTACTGTGATTAAAATCCTATCTGTCCTGAGGGGAACTCCTTCACTGATGCGCAAATTCCCGTCTTTTCTCACTCTTTAAATATACAAACACACCCTCCTTCAATCACCCCGTCACTCTTTCCATCCTCAGTCCCTCCTCCTTTGTTAGCTAATTCTTGGTGGCATACAAAGGAGCTGTAATTTTTTTAGTCTACAATGAAAGATAGTATCTCTACATACGTCATCTCCTTGAGATACCACAGTCTTCTCGCTTTAAATTTAATATTATTAAACATTTTCAACTTCTGTTGCTATCTAGCTTATCTCTTCCAGTCATCGCTTAAACCCACTTCAATGAGACATTCACCTCCACAGTTTCAGTGAAAAACCTCTTACAATAAACCTTGTAATGTTAATTCCGATGATTAATTTTAATTTATTTTTATTTGATCAGCATCGATCAATCCTTTATTTTTATTATTTTTTTTATCCTCACCAGAGAACATGCTTCTTGATTTTAGAGAGAGGGTAAGGGAGAGAGAGAAACATTGATGTGAGACAGAAGGATCAATCAGTTGCCTTTTGTATATGGCCCAACTGAAGACCAAACTAGTAACTGAGGCATGTGCCCTGACCTGGAATCAAACCCAGGACTTTTCAGTTTGCAAGACGATGCCCAATCAACTGAGGCACACCAGGCAGGGCCAATCCTTTATTTTTTTTCTAAATATTTTTTTCTGTTGACTTCTAGTGCAGAACTCTCTCTTGGCTCTCCTTTTGACTAGTGCTGATTCTCTATGTCGTTTTCTGGTTTCTCCTCATCTCCAGATGCCTAAGTATTATAGTGTCAAGGACTGAGGCACTAGGTCTCTTTTCTGTCTGTAATTCCTCTCTAAATTCCACATCCATTCTCATGGTTTACGAAGAGCCTTCTACCCACTGACAGCTTACAACTTTATATCTCTAGCCTGGACATTTCTCTGTGTAATACATCCAACTTTTTCTTGTATGCTTCCACTTGGATTGCTAAAGGATATTTCAAAAAGAACATATTCGAAACCCGGTTTTTAGATTTTTCCCCCCCAAACATAATCATGCTGTTTCACACTCGGCATCAGTAAATGGCAATTCTACCTTTTAGAAGATTCAATTCTTAGAACTTGAAATCATCTCTGATGCCTTTGATCATTCACACATCTAATCCATCAGCAACTTCTCATTACACTATCAAAATATATCCCAAATTTTACTACTTATCTCTTTCTTTATTGCTGTCATCCTTTTCCAAGCCATCATCAGTGGTATCTGCTAACTACATTCATCATCTGGTTGGTTCTCTGCCTCTAGCTGTCTGGTATAGGTTGCATTTTAACTCTTACAAAGATCATTATGACTCCACTAAAGAATATTTTTCTCATATTTTCCAAAATTCATTTTATGTATTGCCTGTGGTAAAAAAACAACAACAATTTTTTTCATAATCTGTTTTGCCATAAAAAGTCTTTCTTCAGCAGGATTGTCCTAACACTGAGTATCAAACTTGTAAGAGTCAGTACCAAAATGAAGAGCACCCAAAGGTGTTTTAGCAGGATGACAGTTCAGAAACCCCTGACCAACAGGCTGTGCTTAGACTAGAGACAGGACTTATGGAGGAAAATGGTAGCAGTTCCCATAAGAGTAACGGAAAGTGACTTAGTTTATTCTAAACAGCAAAACTAGGCCATTTATCAATGAATGAAATATCTTTATATTGACCCATGTCTTTCCTTCCTGACAGCAACTTCCAAAGACTGAATGGGGATTGCCTCAATAGATAGTGGATTAATAAACACAGAAAGTATTCTGTAGATAATGACTTCTCAACCACTAGAGATATTCTCAAACACTGGAATGGCAGAATGTTTCAGCTGAGATTTAAGGAATAATATCGGATCGCACAGCATACAGGTTTTTTTTCACTTTATAGTCAAGCATTTTAGCTCTTATGGCTACTGTAGAAGCAAGTCATGGGTCTCAGACACGCTTTCAAGAAGATAACAGTCCAGTGGTGAGATCAAGACACGCCAGTGAAATAAAAATTGTGATCAGGTATTAGTTTTCTATTGCTGCCATCACAAATTATGACATACTTAGTGTAAGCAGGACAAATTTATCATCTTACAGCTCTGTAGGTCTGAAGTCTGACACAGATCTCACTGAGTTAAAAGCCAGGTAATGACAGGGCTTCATTCCTTGCTGGAGGCTCTAGGGGAGAATGTGCTAATACTCACCCAGGGAAGATGTGTCTCCTTTTTGTTTTGCCCTATAGAAATATCCTAGGGATATTGGCAGCAATTAGGTATGGAGCTTTAATAAAGCCAGCACTGTGGTGTTTATTTTATAGACTACAGTAAGAACTTCAATGTAATTTTAAATTCTTAATATTTTCAATGAGTAGGGATGGGATGATCAACCAAGCTATTATCTCTGTCCTCAATTGGCTTACATAGTGGAGGAAAATATAGATAAAGAAATGAAGACCATTACACACCAGGGTAAGGACTCTACTTGAATAAGATGCTAAGGGAACATAGATCAGGAAAAGATAATAAAGACTGGGATATATTTCCAGAGGAAAGAATGTTAGGGAAAGGGAAAGGAAATGATACTCCAGATTGAAAGAGAAGGATTTGTAGAGAGTGGGAGGTGCCCCTGTATTGTGTTTCTGCAGGTGGAAATGAACGGCTAATGTAGCAACTGCAGGGTAGCTGGAGGAGCATGCCAACAAATGTTGAGAAGTAGATTAAGGTGAAACAGGGTTAGGATTAAATTGCGATGTATTATTTTCCCAAACATACATGACTATTGAATAATCATATTTGTCAACCACATGACCTACTTCTCTTGTTGATCTCAATTCTGGCTTACCAAAGTCCATGAGCTAAGTACCAACTATAAGATATAATCACACATGGTACAATCTGAAATGTTACATTTATCTTCAATCTACATGGAATTTATAGTTAAAT
>VMDR010016661.1:0-20938 GCA_007922815.1 Macrotus californicus
ACTACTCCTTTACAACATCATATGGGATGTCCTAGCTAATACAATAAGACAAGAAAAGGAAATAAGATGTATATAAATTGGGAAGGAAGAAATGAAATGGTCTTTGTGGATTACATATCATCTACGTAGAAAATCTGAAACGATCAACAATAACAACTACAACAGCACCTTCTGGAACTACTAAGTGATTATAGCAAGATTATAAAAAGGAAGCAAGATTAATAAAAAACATCAATCACTGTCCTACATATGAGCAATAAAAGCAGATTTTGAAATTCAAAACATAATATTATTTATATGAACAACACCAAAATAAACTACTTGGGTATAAATCAAATAAAATATGTATAAGATCTATATCAATAAAACTATAAAACTTATGAAAGAAATCACAGATGAATTAAGTAAATGAAGAGATATTTATGGAGAGTAAGACTCAAAATTGCCAAGATATTAGTTCTTCACACTTTGATCTATAAAGTCAATAGAATCCTAATACAAAGCCTAGTGAATTCTTCTGTAAATATTGACAAACTGATTCTAAAGTTTATATGGAAAGACAAAAGCACCAGCATAGCCAATATAATATTTAAAGAGAACAAAGTGGCTCCAGATTCTGGCCAAGATGGAGGCATAGGTAGATATGCTTTGCTTCCTTGCACAACCAAAAGAAGCATAACAACCAATTTAAAAACAAAAATCAACCACAGCTGACAGAAAATCAAATTGTATGGAAGTCGGATAACCAAGTAGTCAAAGAAGAAACATTCATCCAGACAGGTAGGAGGGGCAGAGGTGGGCAACCAGGATGGAGGGAATTTGCAGTAAGGCAGTGGCTGGTGGACCAGACAGTCTCATGTTTGTGAGCAGATAAGCCCCAAGGAACAACCGGGGAGTGAGAAAAACGACACAACCCAGAATTGCAGCACAGGGAAACAAAGCTTCAAAAACCTCTGGCTGTAAAAATCTGTTGGAGTTGCAGCAGCAGGAGAAACTCCCAGTCTCACAGGAGAGTCCATTGGAGAGGCCTACAGGGTCCTAGAAAGTACACAAACCCACCCACCCAGAAATCAGCACCTTAAAGGGCACAATCTGCTTGTGTGAAGCAAGGAAAGTGACAGAAAGTGGGGTGACAGCCAAGCAACCTAGCAAGCAGTATTGTTCCCTCTCTGATCCCTCCCCACATACAGCACCACAGTGCAGAGATGTGGGTTGCACTGCCCTGGTTAATACCTAAGTCTCTGCCCCTTACAACATAACAGGTATGCAGAAACAAAGAAATATGGCCCAAATGAAAGAACAGATCAAAGCTCCAGAAAAAAAGAGCTAAGCGACAAGGAGATAGACAACCTATCAGATGCAGAGTTCAAAACAATGGTAATCAGGATGCTCACAGAAATGGTTGAGTATCATCACAAAATAAAGGAAGTGAAGGTTATTCAAAGTGAAATAAAGGAAAATATACAGGGAAACAACAGTGAAGGGAAGGAAACCGGGACTCAAATCAATGATTTGGAACAGAAGGAAGAAGTAAACATCCAACTGGAACAGAATGAAGAAACAAAAATTTTAAAAAATAAGGAGAGGCTGAGGAACCTTTGGGACAACTTTAAAAATTCCAACATCTGAATCATAGGGGTGCCAGAAGGAGAAGAGGAAGAGCAAGAAATTGAAATCTTATTTGAAAAAATAATGAAGGAAAATTTTCCCAATCTGGCAAAGGAACTAGACATGCAAGTTTGGGATGCTCAGAGAGTCTCAAAGAAATTGGACTCAAGGAAGCACACAGCAAGGCACATTGTAATTAAATTACCCAAGATTAAAGATAAGGAGAGAATCTTAAAAGCAGCAAGAGGGTTCCCATAAGACTATCAGCTGATTTCTCAAAAGAAACCTTGCAGGCAAGAAGGGGCTAGAAAGAAGTATTTGAAGTCATGAAAGGCAAGGATCTACATCCAAGATTACTCTATCCAGCAAAGCTTTCATTTAGAATGGAGGGGCAGATAAAGTGCTTCCCAGGTAAGGTAAAGTTAAAGGAGTTAATCATCACCAAGCCCTTATTATATGAAATGTTAAAGGGACTTATCTAAGAAAAAGAAGATCAAAACTATGAACAGTAAAATGACAGCAAACTCACAACTATCAACAACTGAACCTAAACCAAAAACAAACTAAGCAAACAACTAGAATAGGAACAGATTCACAGAAATAGAGATCACACGGAGGGATATTAGTGGGGAGGGTGTGGGGAGAGAATGGGGGAAAATGTACAGGGAATAAGAAGCATAAATAGTAGGTACAAAATGGACAGGGGGAGGTTAAGAATAGTATAGGAAATGGAGAAGCCAAAGAACTTATATATATGACCCAGGCACATGAACTAAGAGGAGAGGAATGCTGGAGGGAGGGTGGTTGGAGGGAGGAGGGCTTAAAGGGGGGGAAAATGGGACAACTGTAATAGCATAATCAATAAAATATACTTACAAAAATAAAGAGAATAAAGCTAGAAGACTAACACTGCTGAACTCCAAGACTTACTATACAGAGACAATAATCAGACTGTGGTAATGGTAAAAGAACAAATAGATTGATAGAATAGAATAGCCCCCAAATAAGTCCACATAATCAACTGATCTCTGACAAAGTAGCAAAGGCAACACAAAGGAGCAAAGATAATCTCTTCAACATGTGGTGCTGGAACAATCGAACAGCCAAATGCAAAGAAAAAAAGGAACCTAGACACAGACCTTACAGCTTTCACAAAAACTGACTCAAAGTGGACCAAAGACCTAATTGTAAAATGTAAAACTATGAAGCATCTCAAAGACAGTATAGGAGACAACTTAGATGGTCTTGGGTATGGTGATGGCTTTTTAGATACAACACCAAAGGCACAACCCATAAAAAAAAAAGGGTGGATAATCTGGACTTAATCAAATAAAAAATTTCTGCTCTAAGAAAACATCAAGAGAATGAGAAGACAAGCCACAGACTGGGAGAAAATATTTTCAAAAGACACATCTGATAAAAGACTGATATCTAAAATATACAAACTTCTTAAAATTCAGTTATAAGAAAACAAATAACTTGATTAAAAATAGGTCAAAGACCTTATGAGACACCTCACAAAAACCTACTATACAGGTGGCAAATAAGCATATGAAAAGATGCTCCACATCAGATGCCATCAAAGAAAAGCATATTAAAACAATAATGAAATAGCACTACAAACCTATAGGAATGGCCAAAATCTAGAACATAGACAAAGGCAAACACTGGCCAGGGTATGGATCAACAAGAACTCTGCCTCACTGCCCATGGGAATGCAGAATGATAGAGCCACGTTGGAAGACAACTTGGCAGTTTCTTACAAAACTAGATATACTCTCACCATATGACTCAGCCATCATGCTCTTTGGTATTTACTCAGAGTGGTCAAAGATGTGGAAGACATATTCCCTGCACACAAACCTGGACATGATGTTCATAGCAGCTTCTCTGGCAATTGTTAAAACTTGGAAGCAACCAAGATATCCTTCAATAAGTAAATGGATAAATTGTGGTCCATACACATAATGGGAATCATTCAGTGATAGAAAGAAATGAGCTATCAAGCCATAAAAAGACATAGAGGAATCTTAAAATACATATTGCTAAGTAAAAGAAGATAATCTAACAAGATTACCAACTGTATAATTCTAACTATATGACATTCTGGAAAGTGCAAAACTATGGAAATGCGAAAAAAGTCAGTGGTTGCCAGAGACTGGGTCTGGATGGATGAATAAGCAGAGCACAGAGGAATTTTAGGGCCTTGAAACTCTTCTCTGTGCTACTATAATGATGGATACATGCCATCATACATTTTTCCTAACCTGTAGAATATCCAAAACCAAGCATGAACTCTAATGTTAACTACAGACTTCAGGTAATTATGATGCGTTGACGTAGTAGGTTCATCAACTGTAACAAATGTACCACTCTGGTGGGGGTTTTGATAAGGGAGAGGTTATGCATGAGTCGGAGACGGCACATGGGAATCTCTAAAATGTCCTCTCACTTTTGCTGTGAAACTAAAACTGCTCTATCAAAATAAAGTCTTCAAGAAGAGGAATACTTGAGCAAATAGTAAGATACACCCTGTTCTTAGAAGTACTCAATATCAAAAAGATGTCAATTCTCAGGATTCATTTATGTATATAATATAATTCCAATGAAACATCATTCAGTGTTTTTCTGAAATCAGATTAAGTCAGCTGCAAGGTTGATTTGGAAGAATAAGCAAGCACATTTTTCAGGAAATTAAAAAAAATCAATGTTGGGAAGGGGGTGGGGATAGCTCACAGATATTAAGATATTATGTAAACATCTACAATTAAAATACTATGCACATGTGTATGAAGAAAGAGATGAACCAATGAAATAGGATAGACCCAGAAATTGATCTGAGTACACTAAAAAATTCAAGATATGATAAAAAAATTTCTCAAATCAGTTACTTGAGGGGAGATAATCAACTTTTTATCGTTGATAAACTGAGTAGAAATATGGAAAAAGATAAAATATAATGACTTCTCACAATGTACACCAAACATATTCCGCATACAACAGAGAACTGAATATAAAGAAGAAAATCATACAAATGCGTTCATTAATTATGAGGGAAAATTGATAAGTTTGAGTATATAGAAATAAAAGCTGTTATGTAACAAAAAGCATCAGCAGTAAAATAAAGATGCCAAATGACAAAATAGGAAAAATATTTTCATATTAATTCACAAAACACTATAATCTTAGATGTTACCCAAATACATATATAATATATAAAGACTTTCTCAAAATTTAGAAGGAAAAACTGTTACAACACAATAGAAAAATGAGCAAATGATGTAACCAGAGAGGTGACAGGAAAATAATGCAAATGTCCCTGAACATTTGAAAAGATGTTTGGTTATGCTTCTATCAAGACAAATGCAAAAGAGAATATAATGTGATTCTACTTTTCCTCTATAAGATTGGCAAAAATCCAAAGTCTGACAATAGTCATCGCCAGCTAGGCTATCAGGAAACAAACATTCCGAAATGCTGCTGGTGGGAAGGCAAAGACATACAGCATCACTGTGGAGGGGAAGCTGTGTTCAGTGCTGAAATCACACATGTATTTACCCTTCAAAAGAGCAACGCTTCTTCTGGGAATCTGTTTCAAAGACACATTGGAAAAGCTATGAAATGACACATATGAACACATTTATTCATTATAACACTATCTGTAACAGCTGGGATTTACCCAGATGTCTATCAATAAAGGACCGGTCAAGTAAAATATGGTACGGCCATAAATGTCATAGGAAACAGCTATAAAAGGGAGTGAGGAACACCTTTACAGGTCACTATAGAGTAATCATCAGGGAACATTGTTAAGTGAGAAAACTCTGTGGGCAGAATGAATGTCTAGTATGCTATCCTTTGTAAGAAAAGAGGGGATACATACATCCTTGTATTTGCTTTTGTTTTCAGAAAGAAACAATGAGGGAATAACTGTCAAGCTAAAACAAATGTTCACTAGAGAGGAAGGAAGGTAATACCACAGGGATGAAATGCTTTTCCTTCTGGACGTGGCTGTGTGCGCAGTGACGGCTGGCCGTCACTCTTGCCAGCGTGCAACTACGATGGACATGACCCAAAGGTTCACGGTATGCACTGAAGATGGCAGAGTGGACCCAGAATAAATCTGGGTCCCTGATGACATTAGAACTGACAAATCAACAACAAAACTACCATATTTGCACACTTTTATTATGCAGCATAACACTTTAACCATATTAAGTTGTCTTTTTACTCTGACTTAAAGCCAAAAGAATACTAACTGATACATTATCACTTAGTCATTGTAAAACATGAGAAATACTTCATGAAAAGTATCTACTATCACATCTCATTACACAGTAAGCATTATAATAAATGTTAGTAATGCCATTAACTACTTTTCTATTGTCTAACCTATCGTCCAATTCTTTCTATCATCAGCGATTCCTCAATTTAATTGATATGCTTTTCTTTTCTCCAGCCTCACTAATAGTTACCATAATCTTCCTTCTGGGATACGTAGAAGCACATTCATTGCTAATCTGATCATATAGTGAACCCAAGCCTCTCTTTCTGTTCCCATCCAATCAAAAACCCTTAGTTTCTTTGCTCTTGTGATAACCTTTAGCATGACCTACAACTGTCCCCCATGGCCTGTCATGCTAAGCGTTTCAGCCGTGTCCTCCATTACCCTCTTCTTGCTCCCTGTTCGATAATCATGCTTGACTCTTTTCAGTTCCCAGAGTAAACTTTGCTCCTTCCCACCCCAGGGCCTTTGAACATGCTGTCCCCACCTGGAATGCATCCCAATCAACCCTCCCTCATTTTCTGAATTCACACCTACTCACCCGTTAGCCACAGCATGGTGTGTTCAGGGCAGCTTTTTCCAAAATCTCAGTCCAGATCAAGTCCTTTTGTTAATGTTTTTCATAGAAAGTTTCTTTCCTCCTTGCATCTACTGTGTGCTACAAGTGGGGTCCCAACAAGTCAGGGGTTTCTTGGCTACTCTAACATACATATGGGGCAGATCGTTCCTTCCACCCATTCAGGAGGGGGTGTTGTCGGTTTAGCACTTTATTTCCTAAAAAGTCCTTGACTACTCAAAGCATACATGTTTTACTTCCTAGTGAGTGCATAGCAGAGTAGTGTAAGGAATATGGACTCTAGAGTTACATAGACCTCAGTTTAAACCTTGCTCCTATTCCCGATGAGCTGTAAGACCCTGGGGAGTCACTACTTGAGACCTGAGCATCATTACTGTTTATTGTACAATCACAACAATGTGGGCTGTAACAATTTGCCGTTATTGGTGCAGAAGGCCTAGCAGAGTGCCTAGTAGGTGCTATTACAGTGGTTTCTCCTCTCTTCTATATCACACCCTCTCTTTACTTGAAGTCTATTTCTGGTCCAATCCTCAGAAATTTTCCCCCAAATAATAGCTTCCCCCATGGTTTAAATCCTTGTATAGTTTGGGACTCGAGTTCCCTCTTAGGATTCCCGTAACTGCTCTCTCAAGGTCTGGTAATGCTCTGCAGTGCATGATAAACACTGCTCATGTGGTTACTGGCATCTCTCAAAACAACCTTCTCTCATGATCAAAATGCCCTTGATTTAAATTTTCTTTTAGAACTGTTCAATAAAAAAAAGACTTCAAGAAGAGGCCTTTTGAAAACCTGGGATTAGTGCATTCTAAGACAAATTTGTTATCATCCCATGGAGAATTGAGGAAAATTAGAACATAAAAGGTTATCTTCTATAATTGTTGTTCTAAATTGTTTTGGTGTTAAAATATCTATTCTTAAAGTAGGTAGGCTTATGTTAGCCACTGAGATTCTTTGGAATCTCTAGAAAACATCACTAAAGAGCAAGATTTCTCAAATAGTTCTTCCCAGACTATGACTTCAAATAATCCCCAAAGCAGGCATCGCAAAGTCTGGGAGGAAGTTCTAGAAATCAACATCTTTAACAAATTCTCCATCAATTCAAATGCACCCTCATGTTAGAGAACCACTACTATGAAGTAAAGTGTGCACACCTTCATTCCAGGTACTTGAGAGTTTGAAATGCTGCCTTGTGTAGTTTTCTGGCTGGGTGACCTACAGTGTTTTACAACGGCATGGAAATGAATTTCCCAATAACCTGAGGGAGTACAGAGGGAGTTCTCCCCCTCGTTGGGTCTCCATATGAGGATACAGCTGGCTGACATCCTGTTTTCAATTTCACCATACCCTGAACAGAGAACTCAGCCATGCTGTGCAAGACTCCTGACACATAGAACTATGAGATAATCAATGGATGTTGTTTTAAGTCTCCCACTTGGTGATAATTTGTTATACTGCAATAGGAAACCTGTGTGTATAATGAAATAGTATGATTAGGTTTTTAAAAAGTAACATTTGAAGAACAAATTCCTTCTCTTTCTCATTACCCACACACCTATGCTTATATCTATAACACAAACAAGAAGTGACAATTCTTATCTTCTGAAGGACAAATGTTAGGAAAAACAGCACATCCACCATTTTTACATATCACCAAGGACTGCATAAATGCACATCTCTTTCACTTCATCTCCTTTGGTTTGCTATAAATTCCCTACAGTGCAGTAACCTTCCCATCTTGTCACAGGTTTAGCTAAGAACCTAGAAGTGAAAGCAACTGAACTTTTAACTCAGAGAAAACAGCAATCCCCGAAGGTTTACAACTGAGAAGAGCTTTATCCCTTATTACTGTTGTGGACTTTTTATTTTCTTAGTTCTTCTATATGGCTGGGGGAAGGAAGTTGGCGCTTTTTGCTCTTCTGACCTGATCAAGATCAAGATTTTTCTTTGAAAATCTTGGGACTTCAGTAAGATCAGTGTAAGCTTTATATATTTTTCAAGCCAAATCCCAATTGGTTTGGATTGTTTAGACTAGGGACTTGGACATTCATCCAGACTGTATCTTCTAATGTGTTTCAAATAAAAATAAATTTGGTCACCAGAATCAAAGAAGTCATATCTAATAAAAGCGTAATGACCTCTATAGAAAACTCTACTTATATAGGAAGCCTTTGTGTGATCCCTATGTAGAGAAAAACACCTAACATTTATTAAACAATTATATGCCATACCCTGTATGCACTTTAAGTGCGTTAATTTAACTCTTTGAGAAAGGTACTGTAAGTTCTAACCTCATGTGTTTTTGTTTAATGAGCAAACTAGAGTACGTAAATAACTTGCCCAAGACCACACGGCTAATAACTGGAACAGTCAGGAACCCAGAGATTCTAGTTCTCAAGTTGTATATTTAATGTCTATGCTATTCTGAAACAAGATGTATTATTTCTCTCAGTTTACAAATCTTCTGCAAGCAATGTTTAGCCCAGGATGTCAAACCATGTTTCCGCTTGGAGAGATGAAATGCACAGGCGTGAATACAAAGAAACATCTAAAACCCAGCAAGTGAGTCCAGACCTTTCCCTCTCCAAACATTTCCCTCTCCCTCACTACTGTTACTGGCAATGAAAATGAAGAATAAGGAAGCCTACTTTGAAACTTCTGCCTAGAGCCTAGAAAATTCAACATGGCACCATAAAACAGACAGCACAGGTTAAGAGTTGTAACAAGACAGCAGCTTTCAGTTTAAGTTATGAGATAAATAGGTCCTGAAAGGTGACTCCCTGGGTCCTTTGTAACATGTTCTTGGAAACAAAACATGCTATACTTGAAATGCTTGTTTTGAAATAAAGGAAAGTAATACTCACTTTTCTTTTCCTGGGCTGTTTATTACTATAACTGATGTGAAGATATTAAACAGTGTGTGTATGTGCACATACATACATATTTACAAAATAAATACAGAAAGGCATAAAATGTACAAAAGGTTTTTTCCCTTGCAGGAAGAAAAGATTTTAGAACTACTCAGTTTTCTTCTCACCTTGTTTCAAATGGGCTTTGCAGGCAGAACCAGCACAACTGTATGTCTCTGGAAATACTGTGCTTCTGAAGCTTGCATATCTTGAAAGTGCTATAGATTAAATCGTACGTCATAAAGTAAGGTGTACCAATTTATGGGAGGTTTGCAACGAGTCATTTCTAACACAAATCATTACCCTTTAAATGATCTATTTGGAAGTGAGTATGTGCCGCATTGGTTTTAAAGAAACTGCACAGTTCAGGCTCCCTCATCTCACATCTGATCCACGACAGGATATGTCTAACTGCTTTCCCTCGCCCCACTCTCACACATTCACCCGCATTCTTTTGAACCCCCAAGTTATTTCTGTATAACAGCTAGAGTAGAGGCTCTTAGTATAGATCCATAGATATATTCAATGGCCCATAAACTTGGATAAAATTGTATATCTTTATTTTCACTACTCTCTAACTGAAATTTAGCATTTTATTCCATTGTGAATGGAGGCAACAAGACTCAATATTATTTGCAGTAGCAGTGACCTTGACACCAGATGAATCATATTTTTATATCTCATTACAAATGTAGTATCTTCAAATATTATGTAAGCTCACCACCAGTCAAAACTATTATAGTCATTAGACTTGCTGTTACTAGATCTTAGTTATTAGATCTTACTATTTAATGCATTTAATTGAGCACATATATTGCTCTACTGCAATTTATTTTTTCTGTATTTTGATCACTGTATTTCAAGGTAATTGGTCTAGTTTAAAAGTCTGTATGTCTTTAAAAAACAATTCTGAGCCGCTACTGGCTTTGTCGTACTGCTGAAAGGGTCTGTGGTACACACACAAGAATTCAGGACTTCTGTTCTGAAAGAATCTTTCTAAATTAAAGTTCTCATAATGGTACTACCTTACCTTAAGCTTCCTCAGTGACACCAAGTCATCAGCCTAACAGTGTCCCAATCCTCTGTGGTTCATAGAATGTCTTCCGTGATCTCGGCGTCTCCCTCCGCTGCCTTGTCACCTGTGTGTCCATCCTTGTACTCTGCAATCCACCAGCTCCAAGCTGTTCCAGGTTCTCAGCTGCCCTGAACCATCCAAGATCTCATTTGTCCCTGGCCATACTGTTTGTTGTCTCTGATAAAAATGTGTCTTCCTAATTGACTGCTGATAAATTACTATTCATCCTGTGAGACCCAGCTCAAAGTCACCTTCTCTGTGTGACATAATGACTCTTCATCCCTTCCAGACTCAGGACAATCATTCATCTCTTTGCTCTGCTCCTGCACACCTACCTGTATTAGCTCTTAACACAGGGCATCATGGTTATCTATTTACAGGTCCCTTGATTTTAAGGGTTTATAAGTCTGGGAGCTCTTTGTACTGTTGTGTAATGGTGCCCAGAACGTCCTGGGCCTTTTATGCACATGAGCTTGACTACTGTCCACAAGTATTAAATAAAGAAGTAAATCTTGAGTTGGCTCAAAAGCTGGTTTTTCAGTCAGTGTGGGACTCTCAACTGAATAGGAAGTGGGACTGGCTAATTTGCTTTGTGGATAGCTTCTTTGTGAAGTAGAACTGCTAAACTCCAAATGTTAGTGTTTACCTGGCCCCTCTGTGTGAATTAATTTACATCTTCAAAACGCTCTGAGGGAGACTTCTTCTGTGATGAAAGAGCCTTTAAGCCAACAGCGTAACTCTTTGTGATGTCTCCAAGTGGCATCCCCTCCTGAAAATTAGACTCCCTTTATATACACCGTCTGTTCATCTACTCATTCATTCATTCCGCACGTATTCCCGAGAGTTTACTACCTGCCAGACACTATGTCAGAGAGTCAGTAATGAGTGAGACCAGCCCTATGCCCACCTCATAAAGCCTACTCACAACATAGGGCAGTGCTGTCCAACAGAACTTTCTTTAGTGAGGGAAATGATAAATTAAACCCCCCAATAAACATCTGCCTTGTCTAATACAGTCGCCACTAGCTAAATGTGAGTATTGGGCCCTGGAAATGTTGCTTGTATGAGAGAGAAACTAAATTGAAAAAAATTTTTAATTTAATTTAAACAACCATATGTTGGCAGTAGGTACCCTACTGAGAGTGCAGTTCTAGAAGGTGTGTGATAGAAAGGAGTAAGTGAACAAATATGTGAATAAACAGATAAGAAACAAAAACAAATAAATGAGTAGAAAAATATGGAAAAGTGCCAATGTAAAGCATTAAGTAGATCAATGTAGAGTCATTGGGGTGTCAGAGGCAGTTCCTTTGAGGAGCTGGGAACAGAATATCAAGAAAAACCCTGCTATGGGGAGAAATGGGGAACGGGAAATCTAGGCAGAGGGAGCAGAAACAATTGCAAACCTGTAAGAGTTGTGGGCGTGGCTTGTTTGAGAGATACAAAGGCATTGTACCTGAAGAGCAGTAGGTACAGTGTTGGTCTGAGGGGAGTTAGTGCCACATCGCAGGATCTGTAAACCAGTAAGCAGTTTGGATTTTTTTTCAAGTGCAATGAGAAGCTGTTGGGAGCCTTGAACAAGGGGACATCATGATTTTGTCTGCATTTCAGAAAGCTCATGTTGATAGCTGAATGCAGAATGAATCTCAGAATGGAAGCCAGTAGTCCAGGGGTGGGGTAACAGCAGGTTTATGTTGGGGTCATGGTAATGGAGGTAAAGAGAAGTGGATGGAATCAGTATATATTCTAGAGGTGAAGTCTCATTTCTTTGCACCAATCAAGCATGTACAGTCAGGAAGAGAGAGAACCAGTAGTTATAAGCACTCTGTGCACCAGCATGCCCTGGCAGATTAGTAAGAGCATCGCTACAAAGAATGTAATTGGGCTACAAATACAGTGTCACACAGACTTGAATTAAAATCCTGACTGCTTATTGGCAACATAACTTTGGACAAGATACTTAATGTCTCACAAACTTTATCAATAAACTGAAGTTAGAGAGAATTAAGTAAAATAGTGTATAAAATATTGATGTCAAACATATAACAAATGCCTAAAATGTGTTAGCTGTTAATATCAAATACCTTGGCTGGTGTTAGCTATCCCAATTCCTGTGCGATACATCTAAGAAGTTTATCTGGGTATAGGTACCCCAAAGCCTGTGATCTTCCCATAGTTCCATGGCTCCTATGCTTGAGAACTACCTGATTTGGGTTCTTTCCCTTCTTTTTCTTCCTTACTTCTCTAATGCTCCCTAAAAATAATTTTTAAAATTTAATTTATTTTTTAAAATTGGAAAGTGCCACTTCATGAAATTGGCTCTGCCTTCTGCTCTCTGGCAGGGAAGTACACAATTTTACCTCTCAAATACGTATATATGTTCAGGTGAACTCTTTCCTTCATTGTTTCCAGTTTTCCTCCTCCTAGTCCGCCTTACTCCGAAAAGCAACTGCACCAGCTTACTCAGCATCCAGAGCTCACCAGCAAGGCATTGAGCCCTGACTGCTCTTTCCCAGCCTACAGTTAAACACGAGATCAGCTACAGTCCTGCTGACTCTGCTTCTACTGTGCATTCTATTTCATAAACCTCCAGCCACTTCGGATGTGAGAAACAAAGAGATGGCAGACAATTTATTTATCCCTGCTGATCAATTAGAAACAGGGACCCAGATCAGTATCTTCATCTCCAAAACGCTTTTTCTGCTTTTCTTCAGTGTGGTCTGCATTTGACTTTGCATTTGCCCATGTGATTCATAGGACTCATGTGGACACTCCTAATGAACAACCATCACCGGTGCACATATAGGGGACCTTTACAGAAAACAGAACATGCAGGTTTCCATGATATCTGCTCTTCTCTGTTGAGTGTGTAATCTCATCAGCATTTTCCTGCCTTACACTTGACTGAAAAATCATTCTAGGAGTCTTTATAGGGCAGCACATGTATGCTGACCAGTTTTTAAACAGCCAGAACATTCTAGAGTTAGAGAATTTAATAAATTCTCTTTGGATTGTCCTTATTAGGGTTTCCTAAAAGGATTTATTAAAAAATGCATTTAAATCAATGGGTCAACCAAACTTTCTCTAGGTCAGGGCAGATAAGGAGTAGGAGAGAGATGTATCACTTGCTACTTTCAACTCTTATTTTCCTTAAAGTGTGCATGTTAGATGATATATTTTTTAAAATCTCATCAATTTAATCTCCAAGCACAACACACTGGGTCTGTTTTTATTAAAACCTTCTTTCATTTTGACATCTGTCATCCCTGCATATCAATTGTCCTGTCAATTAGGAAAGACATCTGGTAGGGCTTTCTGACATTTTTCTTTCATTAGTCTATGGGAGAATCTGCTAAAGAGAGTGAGATATTGCTTGCCTAGCCATTCATAATCCTGCAACAGGAGACATTTGTTTTAATTAGCTATATCAGAAGTTCCTAGCATCTTTCCACATGTGTGGCAAGATGACAAATCAACTCAGCATTCCATGCTCTTAAAAACTAATCCCCCCAAAAAAAGCCCTGCAGAAATCCAGCTGCTGTCTACCCCTATATCCATCAATTGCTACCGTTGCAGACAATTTCAGGAAGAGACTTAATCTGATCACTTTCTCCATTAGCTCTACGTGTCTCTTTACTGTAATGTAGAATGCATTTTTAAAATTGGCTTGGGCTCGTTTACCCCAGGGGACTGAGAACTGCTTCAGAGCAATTACTGTCTTACTTGCTTTTATAATCACAAAATCTAGTGTCTTATACATTGAAGGCATGATATAGTTGAATTAATAAAAGGTCTTTCTTCACCTTTTCAGGTGAATGGCCAATGATATCCTTTCCTTAAAAATATTGATCACATATTTGTCGTGGTCCCGTCCAGCAGGACCGCATGTTGTTGTGGAATGCTTGTCCAATATCCCTGGACAAGTGATGAACAAATTCACATGGACTAAAGGAATCCCATGGAGAAAAGGGATACGTGGCTGATCTCTCAGAGAGAAAAAAGCCCCCACCCCTTCCTCGACAGGCTTTTATTGATATTCTAGGTACATTACATCCAGGATGGTTCTCATTAACTATGCACAGGTTTGCTTTGGGTGGATACGGTTTACAGATAACAAAGGAAAGAATGTTGCCAGTTGCTTCAAAGAGAAAGGTCATTTACAAATGTAAAGGAGAGAAGGCTGGGCTGTTTACATTCGTGCTTGGGAAGTCTAGCACAAGTCACAGTAAACTTCTGCTGTCTCCATCCCAGGTGAGGGAGTTTTTGCAAGAGCAAGTTTCAAAGTGGCGTAGGGACAATGCATGCCTGACTCCCCACAGAAGACCTATCCACGGATGTTCCCTGCATGCCAACACGCATCTGTCTGCTTTCAGAACCAGAGCTGAGCTACAGGTCCATCACACATGAATAGGTTCCGTATACATATTCATAGAAACATCATTCTGCCTATCATTTTAAGGGCTTAAGAACTTTTACCTACAGACATGAACTCATCCTCTCATCCTGTTCAGTCTATACAGAAGGTGAGGTCTTTAGTGGTCAAATGCATGGGCCCAATATTTTTAGATCTCATGGGGAATCTGATAAAGAAATGCTCTCCTCTTATTCCCTGTTCTATAATGACACCAAGGGACCATTACTGGGCTATCCATGTCTATTTGAAACAAATGTTGAAAGTCAAACGAAGTAAACAAGACACCTGGAAGCATATTCAATGGCTCATGAGGGACCGAACAAACTGAGATGGTGAATATACGGTCCCACTGTACATTCACATCCATGGCCAAGGCACTCAGATCGTGTCCAAGGCTAAGAGTGAATTGCTGGCCGAGTCATAGTATTAAATAATACTAATTTGGCTCACTGTGGCTTTCTGATATACTGAACACTCTGATTTAATAGTTTGCTTGGAATTACCTTTTCTTTTCATTTAGTAACTTCGAGTTTTCTGTTGTTGGTTTTGGTCATTATCTGGTTAAATCTCCTCTAAAGATTTAACATTCACTACCTAGTATTTCAAAGTAGCTATTTGGTGCTCATGATCAGGTAGATGTAGATAAAACTTCTTGGGGGTGTCTCAGGAGTTTTGGGAAGGCTTGCCATTATTTATTCACAAATGAGAGCAAATTTCTAATCAGTCATGAATATCCCTTTAACAAGGGCTTATGACTTCTGGGTTATTTTTTCCTCCTTTTTCTGCTCTAATTTTCTTTACTGCTTTATTGAGTGTGGCTGTTTGCGTCTAAGAAGGGCTAGATGGACAGCATCATTCTCGAGAATAGATCTTAAAATTCTTTCATAGCTGCACTGACAACTTTTCTTTTCTTTTTTTCTCCCTCTGTATCACATCCTTACACTTGTTAATCTCAATGCTTTCTTTGGTTTCCTTCCGCCTTTTCAAAATCTGACTTTTTCACATTATTTCCAGGACTGCCATTTCCAGTTTATTTTGGAAGCCATCAGTTAGAGTAGAGGAATTTCCAAACTCTCAGACCTTCACCTTAAGCAGGGAGACTGGCTACTTTCACAGGGCACAGCACTGATGCCCAGTTCCAGAATAATCTTCATAAAATACACTCTATAGTCAACCTGACAGAATCTTCCATGTTCAAGGTTCCTGGGTATCAACATTTATTTTATTTTATTGTGGATTTCTACTAAAATTTTTTTACCATTTTTTTCATATCTTTGGTGAACTATTGTGCCATTTTTGATCTGCTTGGGTGTCTACCATCTCTGAATTGATAGTAATTTATAAACTCTCAACCCTCATCTAATACCCACTTACACAGTGCCCAGAAAAGATCTCTCAAAGCCTCACAGTAGAAATTCCACTTCCCACTGCACACAGCCCACACAGTAACAAGAAATACCTAGTCCATATGCCTTCAAGCCTGTTCCTATTGTTCTTGGGTTGTGGCTATAGCTGAAAAATTCTGTTTTTAATTTCTTTTTCTATTTATATACTCCATATATTGTACTTTAATTGTATTTCTTAGTTTTAGATTTTTTATTATTCTGATGTAACCGCTTTTAATAAATTTTATTTGTATGGCTATTACTATTTTTTAGTTATTTTTGAGTGTTTCTGTTCTCCCTCCCTTCTTCCACCCCAACTCTATGTACATTGTTCCCATGAAAAGGATGCATTATTTATTGTTAGAATTCATATTATAGCACTGTAAAACACACAGCTTCACTAGTGTGAGTTAGAGATCCTAGAACTGCATTTCCATTTACTTTAAAATAATGATCTATGCATGCTCTTTGAATCTTTATTTTCTGTTCCTATACCCTGTAATACTATACAGCACACTCATCATTTTCACACTTTCCATAATGTTCTGTAGCATCTATATAAGGCACTGTGGTGAAGTGCAGACAAATTTACGAGGCATGGTTCTAACAAAGCCCCCTCCCTGCCCAACAATCACTACCTCCATTAAGTTCCTTGGTCCCTTCCAATTTCACCTCAAGATAAGTTTTCCATTTCTATTCAATTCCAGTTGCCTTTGAGGGAAGGGAGCACACTAGAACGAAAGCACTCAGTGAAGAGGGGTCAGAGTATCTGGCCTATCTCCTATAGGACCTCACTAGAAAGAAAGAATTATAAAGGCATTGACCTGGTAATATGCTGCCCACAGCACCTGAAGTAGAGTGTATGCATGCTTTCAACGGAATTGATAGTCAAGTTGTGTGAATGGGGTAGTTTTTGGTTTGTCCACACTTCCTCATTTGGACTCCTTCAGGTAATGGCTTATGCCAGAAGTCAGCATTATACTAAGAAGTTATCAGGGCAGGGCACAGTAGTTCCTTGATCTGACAGTGATCAAAAATAATAAGCAGAAGTGGTGATATTACCCTGGATGAATCCTAAAGAGGAAAATAAAGAAACTTTCACTTCTTTTCAAATGCGAAAGGGTCAACAGTTCAACAGTTCAGTAGGTAACATCGGAGATGAATGACTGGAAACTCCAGTATAATTATTGTTTTATAGTGATGCTTCTTGAGAACACTTGGCTAGCATGCATGGTATCATAGATTCGGCACACTTTAATTGCCTGTTATTTTTGGCAAGGTGGCATTTTGAAGTTGTGTTCCCTAACTGCATGCAGAATGGATAAATACAGCACTTGACTCATATGTTGATCCAGGATTATTTATATTCGCCAGCACCTTCCAATGGCACAGCAGAAAATGGTACAACTCTTTCCGGGCACTCCTACAGACCATCAGATAGCCACATGGCTCTTAGGAGCATCTGAAACAATTCACAGTGAGGTTCACCAAAAGTCACTCAGGGGGCAATGTGCTTTTTCTCTGCCTTCAGCATTCAGACCATTTTTAAGAGCAGAGCCTTCTTCAAAAGGAAGGGCCAGGCTGAGCCTGTAGTTTCATATATTGCGACAGCCTAGTGTTTTTCTGATCTCACTTACCCTGAGAAAGCTGTCAGGGAGGGCCCCTGCAGAGACAGTCGACCCACATTATGACTTCTTTCAGGGAAGGGAAACCCCTCTAGGACAAACAGGAAGTGATCTTTCAGCATAATGTATTCCCATTGGGAGCAAGTAAACAGTTTACTTTCCAGTTCAAAGCAGTGAATTCAAGACACATAAATTAGTTTTGGCTCAATGTGACCCTAAAATCAAGTCAAATGGAATGAGTCTGCAATTCAAAGCCTTAAGATTCTGTTTGGTTGAGTACTGAGGTTGAAGTGTTGAATTCCATCTGATTTCAGTTATTGTTTTTTCTTTAGCCATTTCCAAAGTACAGCTAAGTTTTGGAAATAATGTAAAGAAAGTGCTAAACTGGTTTTCAGATCCATAACCAGGCTTTCCTGGTGCAAAAATATGATGTGTGGTGTTCAATGTAAAATGAATTTTAAAGTGTGTGCATATAACAAAGGAAAGTTTTCTCAATCTAGTTGGGATCTGGAGAAATTTTAAATTTGCTTTTTATTTTATTTAACTTTTTTCTGGCAGTTAATAGTAAAACTTACCTAGTTTTATCACCTTTAGAGCTAATTAAACACAGTTTGCTGATTAAGTAACAATCATCTACCATCACAAAGGAAGGAGATCTTGCCCTTTGCTTCATTAGCCAAGACCCCTTATAAGAGGCTGGCAATAAACTGTGCATCTGCTATTTAGCCCACAGGGTTGACACACTGAAAAGTAAGGTGGGTTGTTTCTCCATTTTTTCATCAGAATGCATAGGATTAAAAAATTTCACAGAATCAACATAAATTGCAATCACTCCATCTTCTAATATATTAGTCCTGTTACTCCCATAGAAGAAATTGATATCAGTGTGATAAATGTTGTTGGTGTAATCATAATGCTATTTAGAAAACAAACAAAATACCTTTTCTTATTAGAAAGGCCTCAACAAATTATATGCAGAATACAAAATAAGTTTGCCCTGGTAAATTTCCTTAGTTCTACCTAACTGCCTTTCTTTCTAATAGATGGAAGATTGGGGTAGAACATTTCTGAGTAGTGGTTGGTGGATGGATGACTGAATGAGTTTTCATTATTTGTGTTTTGGGAACCCAAAGCCATTTTCAGGTCACTTCAGTGCTGGGGACAAGGAGTACGGGCTGTGGGAGAACCCTTGGGTCTCCTCAAAAGTAAGACCAATATATGGGGGTTATGTCTCTAAGCAATTCAGTACTCACTGTGCCTTATGATATCATTCATCAACCCTGGGATAACTAACAAATACAGAGTTAAAGAAAAGATATACACACTACATCATTGTCCCTTAGGTGTTTACATATTTGTTCTTTCTCTTAAGGTCATTTTGAGCTTTAATGAGTCCTGCAAACCTAAGACTTCTGGTACCTCATAGTTTCAGTATCAGAAGTTACAATGTTCCTGCTGATCCAAATGCATTCTGAACAGGCTAGCTGAATGACTTCCAAATGCTTTCTAAATGTCCATTAAGGAAAAAAAAATACCCACAGATGATAGAGGCATTGGTAAAAAAAAACAAACCAAAAAACAATACACTATCCTTTTATTTTTCTCCTGTAAAAACAGCAAGTCCCTAACCCTGAAGTATTAGCTTTTGGGGTGTTGAATCTGAAGCAAAAAAAAAAAATCACTGTAACAGGAGGGTGGCACGGCTGATCCATATGTGTCCAGGCAGCTGTTCTGGTTTTTAACCCAAGAAGGAGTAGGAGACACATGGCATCTATTGGGTGGCGGTAGCAACTTGGAACTTAATCAGTTTTGTTTTGTCTTTCCTGATTAGTTGGCACGGGCATATGTGAAAGAGATGGAAGCTGCCCAGGATGGTTTTGTACAATACAACCCTGAGGAACAAAGGAAGTACCTTTGGAATGGCACACAGGCCACAGACCAGGTGTCAGGTCTTGAGTGCCACCTTGTGGCTGACATGCCAGTACATATGGAGGAATTTAGCAAGAGCAGGAAGGGGGGAGAAAAATTTGCATCCTGTTTCTTACTATTCATCTTTCTCTCTTTTCATCAGTTTCTAGAAATATATCTCTACATTGAAATTGGAGCAGAAGTTTTAGCTTTTGAACTTTAAAGAGGAAACAGTCTCCAGGAAACCAAGGGACCACATTTCTTTTTAATGAGAGCTCCCAGAGGAAATGAAAGACCAACAACCTTTTAGCCACACAATTACTCTACATTGATATTTTCAATAAAACTCCATCTAGAGTGCTGATCATTTCTCTCCTTTGACTCCTTTGTCCTTCCACTGTACATATCTATTTTCTAGTAACTCCACTAGAGTCTTTTGTTCCCTACTATATAACAAATATAACAGGTATCCAACGAATGGTTCTTTGGTTAGGATAACCAATTTATTACTTTAAAAAATATATTTATTTATTTTTAGAGAGAGGGGAAGGGAAGGAGAAAGAGAGGGAGAGAAACATCAATGTGTGGTTGCCTCTCACACGTCCCCTACTGGGGACCTGGCCCTCAACCCAGGCATGTGCCCTGACTGGGAATCGAACCAGTGACCCTTTGGTTTGCAGGCTGGTGCTCAATCCACTGAGCCACACCAGCCAGGGCCCAATTTATCACTTTTAAACATTAAAATGTACACCCAAATTCTAATGAATTACAAAATAAGTAAAAGACATAGTTGTGATTTAAATAATCTTTTATTCAGGACATCCTATTGTCCCTCAAAATTTTATTTGAATAATCTCAAATCTGCTTTTGAGTTGAAATAACCATACAATGAGTAACACTATTTATTAAAAAGATTATCTTGACCCCAGTGATTACAGATGCTACTTTTACATACACTACATTTCATATATACAGGAGTTTGTTTCTTGATCTTCTACTCCATTCTTTGGTTTGCCTATCTATTCATATGCCAGTCCCACACTGCTAAATGTAGGAGCTTCATAGTTTGCTTTCATGTCTGGTAGGGCCAGTCCTTCCCTTACTGCTTGTCCATTTAAGCATTTTCTTAGCTATTATTACACAATAATTTTTTTCATA
>VMDR010016662.1:0-20939 GCA_007922815.1 Macrotus californicus
AAAAAATGTGCTATACAATATAACTATTTGTATGCATGTTTTAAGCTGAATTTACTTCTTTAAGAGAACAAATCACTTTACGAAACTAGAAAGGGTACTTAAACAGCAATTATTGAGCTCCACTTTATTTTTAACTCTTTTAATGTGGAACTAAAGGCTGAGAAGTAAGGAGATTTATCAACTGTCATTCAAATGTCAATTTATTGTACCAACTATTAAAAGCCTTCATGGTCTAGAACTTCATAGTTCTTTGCTCTCTATATCATACACAGGATATATATGAGTATTCTTGCTTACTGCACATGACAAACATAATAAAGCTTACTGATATACAAACGTAATATAGGCTAGGGATCCCCTAATGGGTTTCCATCATCATCTCTTGGGGCCGACGTAGGTGGATATTCTGCCAAGCTATCATTTTGCCACAAATCAGAATGAATTCTATCGTCCCCACGAAGACAGCCCCTCTAACTTCAAAAAACATTAAATCTTCTCTTTCATCTGGGTAATAAGCCATATACTCACTACTTCTGCCAACCAAATAAAAACCAAATAAAAGGATTGATGCCACTTGGACAAGTTCAAATCCAGCAGTATCAAATCTATAATAATGTGTGGCATTAATAACCTGGAAAGTGAAATTAAATTATTGTATCAACAATTAAAAGATAAGCCTTCATGGTCTGGAGTTGTATAGGTCTTTGCTTTCTATATCATACACAGGATATATATGAGTATTCTTGCTTACTGCACATGACAAAATTACAGAACAAAAATCTTTCAATGTCATGTGCTTTTGTTGAAATACTTGCTTCACTTATTGTCTGTCTTACTGCAATTGCACTCCCTCTTGTTTTTCTTTTTATGTGGGCAGAAGCAAAACAAACACAAGATTTTCTTACAGCTGCTGAACATTTGTTATAAAAGGTGATGCTATAAATTTTTATATAATATGGGTATATTTCTCAAATAATGTTAGGAAAGTTTGAAATCTCAGAAATGTTGTTGGTAGAAGAAACTTGAAGAAAAAAATGACATGAACTGGTATGTGTAGTCAAATGGTTCATTCATTATCTAAACTTGGGTTTTAATTGACAGAGTGCTTTCAGTAATTCTAGATTTCTTTATTTTTTTTCCCTCATGGAGCCAGCTGTTACCTTACTTTGGATCCTGATAGAGCATAATCAGACGACAATGTCACAGCTGGTTTCTACCTGATACAGAAGGTTTAGATATTCATATTTTTTCTTATGGAAAAAGAGAAAGAGTAAATGGTACCTTGATTTTTAAGGCAATTTTTTAGACTTATTTTTATCTGAAATATTTTTTTGTACAAAAATACATTCTAATAAAATACAATGATGTGTACATAGTCAAGGGGAGATGCTTTTATAAGAGATTTGACTCTGTGCTACTATATTTTATGAGAAGCAAACAAATGACTTCCTAGAAGGGTCTGACTCCACTCAGGCATTCATTCACAGGTTAGGTCTGTGATATTTAATGATATAATTATTTTTGTATCCTTAGGAAAGCGAACTGAAGCACAAACTAAACAATCGAACACATTTAAAAATTGCATTACTTCATAGTGCCACCCTGTAGTCATTCATATGCACTCATCTGACTCCTCTACTTACCTAATTTTCTTGAAAATTATTCCAAAACAATAAAAGATTCAGATTTTTTTCCACCTTGATCAATATTTACCATGGAAATCTTGTATACACTGGGATATTTCATAATATTTATTCACACTCTAGTAATTCCTGTTCCAAAAATGCCTTCTTCCTTTTCTTTCTCTGGTGTGAATAAGTATTCCGTTGCCAAGTTATTTTCTAGCAGACCTATATTCAGAATTTCATGGGATGCAAGTTTCAAAGAATATCCTGATTTTTAACTCTGATTATAAGGCCTAACAGCAGTCATGGGCTAGCAAAATTTTCTTTCTCAAAAAAACATCGAGCAATGTGCCGAGGTCAAATACTATACTTCAACCTGAGGAAAAGATGGCATTTGATTCCACAATATTGAGAATAAGAGTAGAAATGGTTAAGCTATATTAGGGTGCATATGTGTGAGCTATGCCAAATCCTGCTCATGGGTTAACAATGCACATAAATGGACATGTTCAAAAGAATTTAGAAGATGGAGGTCATAGGCAGGTATAAAGGGATAGGAAAAATTTGGCAAATCTTTACTCTAAAGCATCCTTGATGTATCCCTAAAGCAAATACACCATTAGTAGGAAATTATATATATATATATATATATATATATATATATATATATATATATATATATACACACACACAATTAAATTATCATTAGGTTATCTTAATTTGGTTACTTGTAAATAGCGCATTTTTGGTGCATAAGTATTAAAGAATATTGTCACTGAGTTGCTTTTGGATAGAATAGAAAGAGCAATTGACACAGAATTATGTTTTACTATAAGGATACATCAGATGTATAAGAAGTCAAAACACAGTGTGTGATTGTCTCTATACATCAGTACAGCTACTGTACTGAGGGGCCAGAAGCCAAGTGCATTATGCAGAGCAGATACAGACACTGTAAGTCATAAACATTTAGCATTTTAATATCCTTTAAATCATGCCTTTATAGCACCCCACCCTTCAACCCCAAAATCTAATATGATAACCTTTTGTCAATAGCATTTCTAAATTTACTGTGAAAGTCGTTTGGCTTAACCACTTTTATCCGTGTGTGTGTGTGTGTATGTGTGTGTGTGTGCACACACATATATGCATGTATGTATACTCTAAAATGTATTCATTAGGGCAACTATAGTCTCCTGTGGAATTGAATTATATACTTTATTTTCTTACTTAAATTTTTAGTTCAAGTTCACCTTTCATTCTATTCAGCAGAATTTCTCTAACTGTTCAGCCACCCCTCATGGTCAAGGAGAATTGTATGCTGGATCTAACTCAGGATGAAAGTTTAGAGTCAGCAGAGACAGCGATCTGTAAGCACAAACCAAGTAGGGAAGAAAGGATTTTTCCCCGTCTTGATTTATACAACTCTTTTTGTACTAGCATATGCCTGATATTCCTCAGTGGGTTGTTTGTTTGTTTGCTTGTTGTTTGCTTTGTGATGTACAGCTTGGGAATATATGAAGATATCTGATACTGAAGAGCTTGACAAATTACAGCCAATATGTGCTTTCCATTTTTCTGATCTTCTCCACACACAGTAAAAACAAATGTGAATCATTTTCCTACCAAGGAAAGTAGGGGATGTAGGGAATAAGGGAAGAAAAAAACCCGCCAGAGAATTGGTGATAAAAGTAAGAGGCAAGACCCTTGTGTGATCTCATTCATTTGCTATCCCATCCTTCTAGTTCTCTGACCTTCACAGTTGGAGAGTACAAAACCCTGGTGTGAGGTCCATCCTGCTGAGTTAAGTGTGAGTATCAAACAGTTCACCAAACAACTCATCCGTTAGGAGCTGAAGTTTGCTTTGCCTCTGCCAACCCATGTTTCACCAATGGGTGGCAAGTTCCAAGCGTCACTAAGAGGTGTATAATTTCACTTTGCTTTACAAAGAGACAGAAGTACGTCAGACACATGTTATATGAAAGTATTAGGAGAATGCTACGGTGCCAAAACCCCACAGCTATTATTTTACTTGGAACTTGATGTATGTTTTCAAGTACCTTTAGTGCCTCACCCCTGTATTAGCGTTGCTACCTCTTGGTATGCATCCATCTGTTCGTAAAAATTCTTTACTTACACTTTTTTAAACTCTGCAATCTGCACTTGGTAAAAGAGAGTCAGTTTTTCCAAAAGGATGAAAGAAAACATGAATTTAGAAGGTTTCTGTAATAACAGTAACCTGATCTTTTGAAACTCCATGGTCACAATTTATAGTCTTTCACATAACAGTAAAATTAGAGCTTTCCCTCAATAATTAACTGGTATTTTTAATCTCATATTATATAAATCATGAGGGATCAAGGGCAGGAAACAGGTCTTGTCAACTATGTATGTACACGGAAATCATTGTTCAACATTTAGTAGGTCTTTAATAATTATTGTTGAATAGAACTGAATTTGCTGAGACTCAGCACCAAAAATGACTTTTCAACTTGGGTAGTTTAGAATATCTTTGCATTCAAGGGTCATACTTTGTCTAACCAGCAGAATTATATGAGACAGTGAATAAATTATACTGAAAGTTTCTTTCAAGTCAAATTAAATTTACTTCACAAAATCGCTGTTTTTAATCTGACCATTTTACAAAGGCTGACCTTAATGAGAGGGGAGAATATACCATAGCATCTTTGAATATATAGATCCAAACCTCAAGTCAACTCATGAAACAGGACCCCATAGAGATGGATGCTGTGATTGAAAATCCTGTAATATTTTCTGTCTCAGAAAGTAGAAAATCAAATTACCGTCAAGTTTCTCACATTTTGAGCCATACTACAAATGAATTGTGTCCAGGTACAGAAAAACCAACAATATTTTATTTATAATCTTATTTTTAGCTTTTGAACTACAAATTCAGGTTCTAGAGTTGTTTAAAAGATCATGGGTTTTATAGATGTATGTAAATTAATCTGTTGTTTGCTTACTTTTTTTTTTTCCTTTTCCATTGAATGGTCCTCATCATAAATACAGAACAGGTCATTACATGAAAAATATAAGATCTTGCATTATTTTCCTTGCTCTCTCTTAAAAATCTATTTCTAATATTGCATTCCCCATTGGACTAGTTTATAAGGGCAAGAGGGGGAAAAGAAAAGAAAAGAGAAAAAAAAAGACAAAATAGACTGGATCTCACCACTAGAATTCACCATAAAAATCTCAAAGTGTAACAGAATTCTTATAAAATTTCCTAGACCAGTTTCTTAGGGAATTGAGATCTCCTATGAAAAATATGGCAATTGGGGAAGGCAGGGAGGAGATGTGGGGAAATAGTAAATAAGTGCAGCAAAAACAGGTTCTGAGGAATACACATCATTTTGTCTGCTTTAGATCACAATAGAATTTTTAATAAATAAATTTCTTTTCTTTTTTGATTTTTTTTGTAAAGACACTTTTTTTGAAACAGTAGATTTAGCCCAGTCACTTGTGTCATTTTTAATAAACTGTCTTTTTTATTGTTTTCTGTAACTCTGTAAATGTTTTAGATTTGAGTCTCTTGTACATTGTCTTTAGAGTTCATTCGGATCAATAACGGTTCATGCACTGAACTGTGTATTGAATTTATCGTGTTAACTGTTGTTGTGTGATTGAAGGGAGATTTGTAAGAGTTATAGTGATTTAGGTGCTCATGCTCAATAGCAGGCATGGGCAGGTGGCTTTCCATGGGTGTGTCTCCTGTAATTTCATCATCCACATTAATGATTTCAACAGTCCTTGTTGGGGCGTGATGGTTCTGCCTATGGTGCTGCTTCCTCATCTTGTAGAAAATGACCAGCATCACTGCAGCCATGAGTGTGATGGCCACAAAACAGCCAATGATGATTTTGGTAGTCTTCATGACCTCATCAATTCCTGGAATCCCACTGTTCATATCAGTCACTGGGATGGTGAATGTTTTTTCTGTTGACCTTGTGCTCTGTGGCGTGAGAGAGGTGGTCACATTGGTGGTTTCCCAGTCAATCACTGGAGTGGGACCCACGTTGTTATCTGTGGTCCGTGCCTCATCCTGAGAAGGTTCCATAGTCTCTACTGTGACGGTTGAAAAGTACGTGAAAGGAGTGGTGGTTGCTGCAGTAACATTCAGGGTGGCTGAAGCGGTGGTATTTCCAACAGAATTACTCACCATACATGTGTACATGCCTGTATCTTGCACGGTCACATTTGTGAAATTTAATGTGCCATCGCTGAGCACAGCTATCCTCACTTTGTATGCCCCATGTGTCATGACTGTTCCATTGGGAGTAATCCAAGATACAGAGGTCAGGGACGTGGAGGCCCGACATTTCAGCTCAGCAGCCATGCCTTCTGTGACATTGAGGTCTGCTGGGGGCTCTACAATCACAGGAGCATAGCATGTGAAGTAATTCTGGTCGAGCTCCCCAATGTACCTTCCTTTCAGATTGGGAGGAGTGTTACATCGGGCACAGCAAGCTGTGTTGGAGGGGGCCATGTCTTTTATCCACCAGCTGAGCCACAGTATGTCACAGTTACAGTTCCACGGGTTGTGATGTAAGTGTATCCGCTCTAGATGATGCAAGGGTGTGAAGAGATCATGAGGCAGTAATGTGAGATTGTTGTGTGCCAGGTTGATCTCCACTAGCGACTGAAGGTTATCAAAGGCATTCCTTTCAATCACTTGAATCTGGGACTGTATCATCCACAGTTTTTGAAGGTGCATCAACCCCTGGAAAGAGCCAGGCCTGATGGCAGACAAATGATTCCCAGAAAGATCCAGCTCATCTAGTTTTATGAGCGGCGTGAGGTTAGGGATTTCCCGGAGGTTGCACATGGCAAGGTTCAAATATCTCAAGTTGGACAGACCTTCAAAGGCACCTTCTGAGATGTATGAAAGCCTTTTCAGTTCCCCTAAGTCTAGCCGGCGCAAAGAAGGGATTCTGTTAAAAGCATAAGAAGGGATGCTTTCGATGGGGTTGTTTCGCAACCAGAGCTCCTTCAGTTTAGACAAATATACAAAAGCTCCATTCGGGATGGTAGTAAGACGATTGTCAAAGAGTTCCAGAGTGTTGAGGTTCGCCAGACCATTGAAGGCCCCGATTTCAATTGTTCTAATATGATTCCTACTCAACTGGAGGATTTCCAGGTGCCTCAAGTGCTTGAAGCTGTTCACTTTGATGATCTGGATTTGGTTCTCATGGAGGTTCAGCAGCCGAGTGTTGGTGGAAATGCCATCAGGAACTTCGCGCAGGTTTTTCCGAACGCAAATCACCTTGCTGAACTGGTTGCTGCAGGAGCAGACGGAAGGGCAGGTTTGAGCCCGCACCAGACCAGCCACCACAAGAAGTTGAAGAGCCAGGAGCACCACAAGCAGGGGGTCAAATAGGGCCCTGTTAAACCTAGGACCTATCATTATCTGCTGTGGATGTAAGGTCATCTTGTTCAACATTCATAATTTATCTGGTGTTGGTCCTTCTGGAGTTCAAATAGTCTGCAACACAATAAGAGCAAAAAAGAGTATTAGGTCTCTTCCAAAATGTCTTTCTGGGACAATGTAAGTGATACGGCACATCTCAGCTAAAGCCATCATTTCTTAGACTAGGAAAACAACAAATCTAATGTCTCTCATAGAGTGATGAGTCTCATATTTTTAGAAAAATGTTTCTGCACTTCAAATTAGCAGCTATCCACAGCCCATATTCCATCAGATGTGCAATCACAGAGAAAGAGAAGAATGAGGTGGAGGATCTTAACAGAGTGATAACCAACCAGTGTGTCTTGAATGCATGAGGATATTATGAGTTGCACTTCACCATGAGATTCATCGTCCTGACCCAATTCGAAAAGTTCAGAACATAGAATTTGGGGGTTCTACCCAACAAACAAAAAGTCCCCTTGCAAAATTAGTAATAGTTGACATTTTATTTGGACTTCCTCTATGTGCCAGGCACCAGGGACTATTGACTTTACAAAGAATACTGTGCAGGAACGGCTATATAATTTGTGGGCCCCTGTGCAAAATGACAATGTGAGATGGCTTGTTAATAATTATTAAGAATTTCAAATCAGTAACAACAAAGCATTAAGCCAAGTGTGGACACTTCTGAGAACGGGGCCCTATGCAATCACAATCCTTTCTAATCCTGCTTCCTCTGACATAGGAACTGCTCTCGTGATGAAGAAATTTATCATAGAATCACTATGCATGAATTCACGTGGTTCATGACTACAGAGCCTGGGCTCAGATGGTCATCTGATTGGTTCAGGAGCATATGATCTCAAATACTCCACCAAAAGATTGCTGTGAGAATGAAGGCCAGATACAGGGTCCGGCACAGATAATGCCCCTTTTTTACTACAAGATATTTTATTACAAAATTATAAGCATGTAATTCTATAACATAACAATATCACACTCAAGCACACCATATGACATTTTAAGTTAAATGTTCAAATTAATACAATAAATTATTACACCCATATTATTACCTTACCAACCACACTTAAGCAGGTGTTATTTCTGCTGGATGCTGTATGTATAATATATATCTTTTATAATTAAATTTTTAAAAATAACTTTCCTGTGGGGTGACTGGCAACTTAACTTATAGTATCTATGAAAATACACTGAAATAGTGACATGCACAAATGTACATAAATTTCTAGAGATTCTCATATACAAAAACTCATAATGTAGTGGACTGCTACCTATAGGCAGACATACCACAAACTAAATCACTTGCCATAAAGCATGATATTATTTTATAGAAAGGATTTTAGTATAACAAGACTGTAATATGCCTGGTGTGCCTACTCTTACTGGTGTTAAGACAAATAACATAACTCACTTTCTGCATCTCTCCCAGTGCCAGGAGGCACTCCAAAGGAACTTGTGTTGCCCAGTACATGCCCCACTCCACTGGCTTGCCATGGCCTGGGCTCCCATGTAATGACTTCTCCTAAATCTCTCACCTCAATAAACAGTGACTCTTGTATGCATCTCTTGGAAAGAAAAAAAGGAGGGGGGAAAGGGGAGAGTTGCTGACCACATTCCAATTCAAAAGTACTTACTATGTGTTGCCTTGGAGAAGTTAACTTACCCTCTCTGTGGTTTAATCTCCCCCCTTGCAAGATGGAAATGATAATATTAAATTCCCCTTAGTATTTTGGTGAGAACAAAATTAGTTCATGTAGATGAAGGGCTTAGAATAATGCTTCCCACATTGTAAGAACTCAATAAATGTTAGGCATTATTGTTATTATTATTTCTGTTTTTGCTGTGTCCTTAGCCAGACATTTTACTAAGTACTGGGCATACCAAATAAAAGAACATTAACTTTACCCCCAAATGAATTATAATCCAAAAGATGAAATATAGGCAAACAGATGAGATGCAATAATGAACATATGATGTAGGTTTTTGAGACCAGGCCACATTGAAACAAGGGCATTGATATCAGAGCAACTCAATCAGTGCTGGTGAATTAGGAATTTTCAAAGAAAAAGGTTGTCTGATCTCTGTTTTGTGGAAGGAGTTGGTCAAGAAGAGAAGAGCATTTCAGACAGAGAGGCTGGCCTAAGTCAAGACAAGGACACAGTACCTCCAGGGAACAGTGGAAAGTTCCCTGTGACAGTGGAGCAGAAAAGCCTGGGGAAGAGAATGGGAAGGGAGCTGGGGTGATTTCAGGTCTAGACCGTCAGGAGTTATTATGTCAGACTTAGGAATCACTGATTTATCCTTCAGGTGACACGTTCTGCTTTTAGAATGGAATGCTATCCTCAGCTTTGTTTTTAAGAATGGTAATGTTGGACTAATACAGGAGAAAAAAAAGCTCTGGAAGAAACTAGTAGCAAGGAGAACAATGAAAATGATTTTCCTATTGTTCCAAGTGAGCCTTGGAGAGAAGTCAATGCCAGAAACAGGTCCAGTTTCTCAGCCATCGCTTCCATGCCCACCACCTGAGGGTTTGAGGTGAGAAGGGCTGACTCTTTCCTAGGATATACTTCTGCTGGTGGTGAGGTTCTCAAGGTAAATTAGCATTTCTAAATAATTGCATTTTCATAGAGTACAGAAGATGGAGAAGAGGGTTTTTTTTTTCAAAATAGAAGACTCTTTACTCGTAAAAGACTGCTTCATTAAACATATATTCACATTCACAGAGCTACTGAAAGAACCTGAGTCTCAAGAAGGTGAAGTTTAAAGTCATAGAATGCTTTCTGGATTCAGAGGCTTGTTTATGTCTCCTTCACTACAGAAGCAAAGAAAGTTGGCTGACAGGTTCTGAGATAGTATTTCTTTTCTTACCAGGCAGACTGACTTGCTTCCATGCTCAGGGCTATTGTGACTCTAGGTTGACTTTTCATACCACCCAGTACCATGAGCGTTCGTTCCTGGATCTGTTTCCTGCCTGAATCTGTGAGGGCACAGGCCATGTCTGATGGTGTCTTCTTAGCCTATTGCCAACACAGCACTTGGCTTGCTATAGACACTAAATAAAATGGTTGTTGAAAATGTGCAAAAGTTAATATGACAACTCTTTGCACATGTGTAAGTGATATGTACCAATGTATTATTCATGCCCCTAAACCAACCAATCTGAACCCCATATCACAACCGTGTCTTTTCCTGGGTTCTCATAGGTCCCTGACACTCAGGCCAAAATCCCTATGCCCTGATCATTCTAGGGCTAGGTACCAGGCAACTAGAGATAGCTCCCATGTCCCCCACTGAATAATTTCAGTGACAGCACCCACTGAGATTATTCATATTAGCCAATCCTAAACCTGTTTACCTTGCCTTCCCTCAAAAAACACCATAAAGGCTCGTGCTCACATCTTTCTCTTGCTCTTGACCGACCTTGGCGCTTCCCCATGTGGCCCCTGAGTGCCAAGGCATGCCCTCTTCTCACGGGAACTATGAGTGAAAAACAAACAAATGGCACCACCAACAAAAACATCTCTATAATGGCAGTTGTCTCCTGATCTGTGGGCCTCACCATACCTGAATAGTAATACAAATCTACATTTTAGAACAAGTAATTGCTAAATATTAGGGACCCACTCATCATATTAATCCTTTGATGGCTTTATAATTATGTCATTGGTAGATTTTACTCCTTGAGTTTGACCCTTCACTGTAAATTTAAATATGACCTTAATAACTCTTTCAGGTTTACATTTAAAAAACAGAATTTTTTTTTAAATTTCCAGGAATCATGACCATAGAAAATTTTTCATTTGTGTGACTTGGTGTTTCTTTCCCTCAACATACACCTCTTAAGGCAATTGGGAAACTAAAAACAAAAACAATAGCACATAAAATCCCTGATGCATTAACTGACTGATGTTTTCAGCAGTGGGGTCCCGAGGCCCTTCTTGTTCATTTCTGTGCCCACTTCCCACCCCATGGCTCTCCTCAGAATCCTAGGGTCTCTGGCAACACAGACTGAATAACTGATTGACGGGAAACAGCACAGAAGTGAAAAAGATAACTCTTTACCCTGGCATTTGTTACCTTTTTCCTCCTTACACCATGAAACAGGAAAAACAGTTATGTCCAGTGACCAAGAGAGAAGTCTCTGGTGTGAGACTCGCTGATTTCATACACCTGTTTGTACCTCCATGACATTATAATTGAAAAAATTCACCTGTCAATACTTCACTATCCCCATCTGGGAAAGGGAAACTACAGTGTCATCCACTCCAAAGACTTTTGTGAGGGCTGTCACATAATATATGTAATGGCACCGGCTCATAATAAGCGATATACAGGGTCCAGGACAAATAACACCTCCTTTGTATTAAAAAATCTTTTATTACAAAACCATAAGCATGTAATTCTGTAACAACAATATCACACTCAAGCACACCATACAAAATTTTAGGTGAGATGTTCAAATTAAAATTATAAATTATTACACCCATATTATTACCTTACCAACCACACTCAAGCAAGTTTTCCTTCTGCTGGACTCTGTATAGTAAATATTTAATGCATATGAAATATAAAATGGTGGGACACTCAGTTTCTTTTTCTTATATAAGACAGGAGTTATTATCTATCATTCAAAGTTATAAGGATTAACTGGTACGATCAGGAACATGCTGTCAATAAAACATATGCAAACATGATACATTGCTATTAATTGTAGAGTATATATACCCGTCCTTTTTAAATCCCAGGCTGTTTTATTTTCTATTTCTTGCTTACTTCAGGATCTTTTTGCTATTGCAATTAATGAGATTTCCCATAAATCAGTCATAAGTAATAATTTATAAATTATAACTGGTTCAAGGCTGATTTATAACCGACAACAAATAATGCTTGGTATGTGCACTGAATCAAATAAACTACCATCAACAAAAGGTTTTCTACTTTAAAATCTAAATTATGTTACTTTACATCAAAAGCCACGTTTCAGCATCTCTTTCATAAAATGTTCTTATCACATCAAAAGGAAATCAGTTTAAAGGTATGCACTCTCCATTACAATGTCATCTGACAGCATTTATTTACAAATAGATCTGTACAGGTTTTGAATTAAACTATAATACTCTTAGCCCAGTACCAGAGTATATCTTGACTTCTTTCCCTACCCATGCATGCTTCACTGCACTGAGGCATACAGAAGAAACTGAGTAAGGCAGAGGAACTAATGGGGCTGCTTTATTTAGCACAGTGTCATTGCTAAGTCAGCATAAACTGTCTAGACATTGGAACTAGTTTGAAAGTGGGGTGGGAGAAAGATAAATTTAGTTAAACACAGCCACCCAACTGTCCTCTCCCTAATTAACACATATACTCACACTCATATGTAACAGCAGCAAACCTCCCTAGACCCCGAGCACTGACACTGTTTACCACTCTCAGCAGGGACACTGAGATCCCCCAGTTATAACTTTCTAGGGACAGCCGCATGACTTTGTCCTTCCATTGTCTTTATGGGCATCTCCATCCCCTTCTGGAACTCTCCTGCCCAAGGAAATGGTTCGTTTCATTGTCCTTATGGGAACTTACCCAATGATCCATCACCATTAATGCTCTCTCATGGAAAGCATTAATGGAGGTCTGTGATCTAAGATTCTTTGAATCTGTCACTTCGCCTTGCTGTTTTCACTAATCCTGGGCTGCTGTATCATAACCCTAATCAAGTTCTCACATTGAAAAATCGCCCTCAAATCAAACTTCCAATTCTCAATAAATTCTGGACTGATCTTCACCACTTCTCTCTCAGAAACTCCTAAACATGTGATGGGTGAATAAAATTTGGTTTGAGCTAAGACTAGGTGTACTTTTCCTGTAAAGTTCCAGACAGTAAATATTTCAGGCTTTGGAGGACACATGGTCTTATGTTGTAACTACTCAGTTCTGTCATTGTAGCTTGAAAGTAGCTATAAACAAAAGGTAAATGAATGGGTATGGCTGTGTTCTAATTCAACTAGGTATGGGCACTGAAATGTGAAATATAAATTTGAATTTCATAATTTTCACATCTCAAAATATTAAAAATTTGTTTACCTTTGAAACATTCAAAGACATTCTTAGCTCATAGGACATACAAAAACAGGCTGCCTTTTGGACTACAGTTTGCTGAACCTTTTTAAAGCAAACTTTGGCTGTACCATTCCTAGTGACAGAGACTGGTTAGGTCTTGGCATGTGACCCAATTTGGCCAATGAAATATGAGGGGAAATCAGCTGAAAGGGTTCTGGGAAGTTTTTTCTCCCACAGATCAGAAGAAAAACATGGGAAAGACATAGTTCTTTATCCTGTTTCTGGGTATGCTTGTGAGTATACGCTTTCTGGAGTTCCTGTAGCCTTCTTGTGGGCAAAAGAGGAGGCACCTTGAGGACAAAGCTGATAGATGCCAAGAAAGAAAAATGAAATGAGGGAAAGAATTGCATTCTTGATATTGCAATAAGCAGCTGAATTAATTAATCCTGTAATTGTCTTTCCTCTGTATTTTCTTATTATGTGATACAATCGATTCCTTACAGTACAGTTATTTGTTTCTGATCCCTCAGAGCCAGACCTACCCTCATACTTTCATACTCATTCTCTTTTCTCCTTGTCTCTTCTAGTCTTGCCATTGCCCTCTTCCTCTAATCAAAAGCAGAGACAGATAAGACAGGAGAAAAATTCAGATTTTTTATGCCATTATAAATCTGAGATCTATCAAAGAAACAAAGTAAGCTGAAGCAACATGATTTACTTCTAAGACAGGAGGTGAGTTTCATTCTCATCATGCTGAGAAGTCTTTCTGTGGCAGTCATTTCTCTGGATATCCTTTTTAAATTTTATTTCATTTTAAAACATATTATTTATTTATTTTCAGTGAGAGGGGAAGGGTGAGAGAAAGGGAAGGAGAGAAACACCGATTGGTTGCCTCTCACATGTCCCAACCCAACACCTGTCCACAGTCCTGGCACGTGCCCTGACTGGAACCAAACCTCTGACCTTTTGGTTTGCAGGACAACACCCAACACACTGAACCACATCAGTCAAGGTTCTCTTTAAATTAAAAAAAAAAATGCTAGAATTTACAGGAAAAGAAAAAGCAGCAAATTAAATATCACCTCTCCAAATCAAATTTATCATGCAAATACTTCCTAATACAATTCCTTTGTTCCCCATTTGAAAGTCAATGTTGCAAATCTGTTGAGCTTTCTCCACCCTTGAACGCAGGAGTATGTGGGTCTGCAGGTTTTCAGAGAGCAGAACATTTTTGCAAAGGCCCAGGGCTGCCCTCTAGGCAAATGTAGTGGAAGTCAGACAACATTTAAAGGACTGTAACCCAGAGACTCAACCTGTCAAGGCAAAAGCGGGATCTTTGTTTGTCAAGGCAAAAGCCACACTGATGTTACAACGTTTCTATAAAATATTGGGATTTTAAGAAATTGAGATTTAGGGAAATCTGAATCTGCATTTCCATGCTTTTCTAGAAGACTTATGCGGCTTCTAGTAAAACAATACATACATTTAATATTTAGAAAACTGACAGCAGATGAGACGAAGCAGCGAGTAAAGAGAATGACGTATAAGAAAAAGAAAAGCAGGAAGAAAAAAAGCATGTGGACAAACATGTGGCTATGTTCCGGAGCACATAAAACAAGATTAATAAAAGAGCTAAATCGGCAAGGCTTCCTAAAATTTCACCACCTCATTGGAGCTATAATATAAATGCATAGGTACATATAAAAAATAACATGTATACATGTATGTATCTAGGCATTAATGAAAATCAATGTATTCAATATCTAAATGCCATAAAGCATTGTCAGAAGTCAAAATAGACACAGATAATCAGAGAACATTTTAAGAGGGAGGGCGGCACTGGAGGAGGGAAGAGACTCCTTGTGAAAGGAGAGCAGCAGGAGCATGAAATAATAGGAACGCTGACTTAATGGAAGCAGCGGGCTTACGCTGCAGAATTCAGACAGTTGAGTTGACCCAGTTGAGGAGCACGGCGTGCCTGGTGGAAGAATTTGGATTTGCGTCAATAAACAGACTTAGGGAGAAACTCTGAGTTCTGAAGCAGGAAAGGACATGATGAGAGAATTATTTTAGGAAGATGCTGTCCTTATAGGTAAAATAAATGGGAGAGAGAAGATTGGTTGAAGGAAAAGTCAGATGACTTTAATAAGCGACATCCCTCGCATTACTTTAGAACTGAACAGAATTGATCTTCAGTGAGGATCTAACTATGGAGAAGGTTATAGGTTCAGATTAACCAGCCTAGCTGAAATTCTGTAGAGTATGAAATACCACTGAAGGCAAAATTAACTTCTGTATACGGTTTCATTAAAAAAAATCAGTGTATTAGGTTCAGGTGTACAATATAAATAAAAGATTTTTAAAAAAGAACATGCTAGTCCTGACTAGTGTGGCTCAGTGGATTAAGTGCCGGACTGTGAAGCGAAGGGTTGTTGGTTCGATTCCCAGTCAGGGCACATGCCTGGGTTAAAGGCCAGGTCCCCAGTAGGGGGTGTGTGAGAGGCAACCGGACATGTATGCTTCTCTCCCTCTTTTTCTCCCTCCCTTCCTCTTTCTCTAAAAATAAATAAATAAAATATTAAAAAAAAAAGAACATGCTAAAAAAAAATTACTGTACTCAGAGCAAGCAGGGTATTTTGGAAATTCTGATGTGCAAACCTGGAAGGAGCTATCTCTCACACAGGACTACTAAACACAGTCAGTTTTGGCTCTCTGATGACATCAATGCTTTCCAACTTGACACAATGCAGAGAAAGCCATCCCTGCCTACCCCCCACCAATCTATATTAGCAAAACCTAAATGAACAAAGACCAGATTTAGGATAAAGTGAGTAGGGTTGGAGGGTTGGTTTAGGATTATTGACCGTTTGATCTTTGTTAAATTTGTCACTGGGTTGTGCTACCACATCATTAGTTAATCTTTAAACTGTTACTAACTTTTTTGTATTCTCTCCAACATATCCCCTGACAAAGCAGGCTGAACTCATCAAAAATAAAAATAAAAATAAAAAGGCAAAACTTCCAGGGCTAACTAAGTCTGCAGCAGGAACCAGATGAAGAACCCAAGAACCTCAAATAAGAAACTGGTTTGTACTGGAAAGATCCAAAGGGTACTTGAAACCCCTTCCCAGGTCACCTTTTGATAAACTTTTCTTCATTGGTATACTAAAAATCATGCCCAGGATTACAGATTTAATATTAGAATGGGACACGTGAAATGTGGCCAGTCATTTTCCAAGCCTGTTTGGGAACCGCACACGCTCTCCTGCAGTTCCAAGAACTCTCCACTCTTCTGAAATCCACACTCCTGAGCCCACCTACCTGCCCCCAGCACTTTAAACTTTTCTGACTTCCCAAAGTCAAAGAGAAGCAATCTTAGGGCTTGACTGTATCGTGTCCTTCATTCTTTGATTAAGAATAAATTTGATGATCTGCTTTACCAAAAACAGTCTCATTCAATTGGTATGAATTACACTGGACAGAAGGACCTCAATCTGAGGTCTCTGAACTGCAGGGGTCAGTTACAAATTGGCTTTCTCCCAGCTGCAGCATCTGTAGGTGGGAGTGATGATAATAACATTAGTCAATAGACATTGAGAGGATTATATTCACTAAATGACACCACAAATACTGAGAGCAAATCCCCAAACCTGCCCCTGCAACTCTATAAATGCCACTATTACACAGCTGCTCCAAGCAAAAATGTAAGACTCTTCCTGGATTTTTCTTTGTCTTTATTTCCATCCAGCACAACACTATTCATTTGTCTCTACCACTAAAACGTGACTGGATCCATCTACTTTTCTTCATTGACCTTTACTAGACCAGATTATCCTCCTGTCTAACTCGGACCACTGAAATACACTTTTGCCAGTTTCTCTATGTTTGCAACTGCCTTACCACAATCAAGTCCTCCCACAGCATTTAGAGTGAAGATTGAAAATACAAATATGTTCATGCCATTCTTCAGTTGAATTGTTCCTGTTAGTTCTATAGCTTTTTAGAGCAAAATGCAAGTCTTTTGGCCTCTAACAAATGATTGTCCGAAACCTGCCTGCCTGTAATAATACCTTTCAACTTCCTATCCTTCTCTCTGTACCCACACTGGCCTTCCTTTGTTCCTCACACATTCCAAGGTCCCCCCACCTCGACCCCATCCCACCAATACCTTTGCCCTATGGGTCGCTCTGTGAGCAGTACATGCTCTTTGATTTTTGCATGGCTGGTTCTCCTGGCCACTGAGGGCTCTCTTAAATTTTACCTTTTCCAGGAGTTCTTTCTCATTCAGCCAGTCTAAGTAGCCCCTCTATTGCCATCAATCACATAACCATATTTAATTTTCACCAATAGTACTTATCATTATTTGATATTTTCTCATATACTTAATGTTTATTTTCTTACTGCCTGTCTCAAGCGAAATGTTAAATTCCAAAAGGCTGAGACTTGTCTCCCCTATTCAGTGGTATTGACCTAGAAAAAAATAAACAACTCATCAAACGTGTAAAATGCATGAATAAATGAATTAGCAGGTGTTTAAACAGACAGAAGCAGCTCGTAGATAGTGAAAGCCATAAATTCACTGAAGATCTAAATGATGTCAAATACACTAATGGATCCCTGGCATCTAGTAGAATTCAACTCACATAGCAGAAATTTCATTTATTTCTGGACCAATACTTTTTCGGTTGTTAGTTATTTTCACAGAGGTCCTTTCTACAAGGAAAGGCTAAGGAGAACAAAGCAATATAAAGGTCATTTTGTTGTCTCCTTTCTCTCCTTGGGTTTTTGGTTGTGTTTTTTACAGAAAGAGTTTCTATCTCTTCCTCTATTATTGCCAATAGCAGCCCTGTTTTAAGTTTGGCCAAACAATGCCCTCTGCTGTATGTGCCTAAAAATAACATGATTGCCTTAAAAATTCCCGTGGATGATGCAAAAGCTGTTTTCACAATTTGCTTCTTCACGTGTACTTCAGAAGGAGGAAGGTTTAATTCAGCTTTCCATTCACTCCATTGAATGTAACGCTTACAGCACAGAACAAGAATTCTTACAGGCAGAGAGTCAAATCATCTCCAAATGCCCTTTAAAATTCATCATTGCATTCCTGTCTCTGAAACTCATTTGAACCATTAATTAGGAAAGCCACGAGTGAAAAAGGTCTCCTGATTCTTCGACCACAATCTAAAGGAACAACTTGGAATAAGCGAGGAATTGGGGAAGGCAGTGGCAGCTCCAACTTTGTCTTAGCAACAAGAAGTGAAATCTACTTCATGTCAGAAAAGCAGACACAGAAATATAGCCAACAACTTGGCAAAGCTAAAATAGAACGAATTCATTTCTTCCTGCTTCCTTCGCCTCCCATGATGCAGGAGAGATCAACGTCCCTGGCCTGAAGTTTCTGGCTACTTATGAATACGTTTGATCATATTCACATTTTGAGGTTGATTATTTATGGTGAAATGAAATATAGATGACTGACTTGTTTTTCAAATTAAAGGGTGAATGGGATTTAAGGTGTTCAGAGACATGTTTGTGTTTTTATGAGAGTTGTTTGCTGTGTTGGTTTAGTGAAATGCATCACCAAAGAATAAAGCTTAAAACCTCAAGCTCCACACACCACTTGCTACCTTCATTCTTCAGGAAATGAAATCAGACTGTTCCAATTATCAGAAATGTGCCTGTTTATAACAATGCCTGCATTCTCCTTTGCACTAACATTTTCGAGTCTGGGGCCCTACCAACACATACAAACTTCTTCCTCCTTCCTTTTTGTTCTTTCTTTTTTTTCTCAGGTCCAGGGCCAGCAAATGGTTAATATATGACATCTTTATGGCAAAGTTTTTTTTTTTTTTTGCTTTGTTTTGTACTTTTTAGGGGATGGGGGGAGGTGGTCTTTAAAGTAACACGTGCAGACTTAGTGTAATAACATACAGTTTAGTGTAGACAATCACAGTTCTGGAAAACATAACCCACCAATTGCTCCCCAGTGCTGGCAAAATAAAACCTAACTCCCTTACTGCCTCTACCCACTAGATGCCAGTAGCACCCCCAGTTATGGCAATCTGCAGTCTCTGGAAGGACCAAATGTTACAGGGGAAGGGGGATCTGCTCTCTTCAAACCACTGACTTAGTAAGACGTGCAAGACACCATGATGCTGCAGCACGTTGCTTTTTACCAGTCTTATTTTCCACTCTTCTCCATAATACACTCTAGGCTGCAGTCTGCTTCAGATTCTAAAAATATACCCCCTCCTTTACTTCTTCAGAACCTTGCTCCTGTTTTTCCTATGGCCTGGAATGAAGCACTCTGATTTTTCTTTCAAAATTGAACCCAACGTCAGAGCCAATTTTACAAGGAGAATTTCTACTAGACCTTCCTTGGCCAGTATTAATACATCTTCTCCCTAAGTGTCTGAAATGCCAAGACGATAGCACTCTTCTAATCTGTGTTTGAATCTAAGTGTTTGGAAATTCATTTGACCTATTTAATCATAAACTTCCTAAGGACAGGAACGGAATGATATCTAGGCATTCAGTAAATATTTGATGAATTGCATTACTGAATGTAGCCCACATTCCAATTCCTAGTCAGGAGCAAGGCTAATGAGCTAATTTTGTAATAACAAATAATATATCATGGCCCATATGTGAACGAGAAATATAAAAACGATATATAACTCACTATAAATGGTAAAGAGGAGGCTCAATAGCTACTTCTTACCCACTTCCCAACAAACAAACAAAAGCTTATCAATAAATTAACATTGTGAAGAAGTAGATTATCAAAAATCACCGTGCAAATGGGTGATGTAAAACAATAGGTTAGGGTAAAAATTTATCCTTACCAGCAATAAGCTGTTTGCTAAATATCACACACAGTACCTGGCATATCATATATACTAAATATGTATATATTAAATGAAAGAATAAATTAATATTTCAAAAAGAAAGAAAATAAATAGGCTCTAGAAATAGCAATTACTACAGACTGCCAACTACTTATATGACTAAGTAGACACTAGTGGAATATAGAGACTTTTTACAAAAGAAAATTGGAGATACAAATGTGTGCAGTGCCAATCTGGGCAACTTCCTAGAGATTAATATTCTGATTTACATACTCTATTGCTGAGAGGAAACATGAGTTAATAAATTAAGAAGAACAATGCCTCCTATATATACTGTATAAATGTTTGTCATTGTTTTTGCTATTGTTATTTGTCTACTGCTGACAACTGAATAATTATAAAGAATGATTACCACATGAGACTATTACAAACTGATGCTAAAGCAATTTGGATCATACAATTAAGATTTCTTAGCTTGATTTTTCATCAACCATCTTATTTAATTATAATTTGCTTTGTCATAAAAATGCACAATTCAATCCATGGGTTCCTTAGAAGTTCAGGAATGGATTATGAGTACCTTGTGAATTTCTAGAAAGTATATGCAAAATTTTGTATAAATGTGATTGTGCATTTTATAAGAAAATTATTCATTGGTTTTATCATCACAGTTTCTATGAGATTTATGACTGCAGGAAACTTAAGTTGTACATGAAAAGATTTGACACTCTGAAGAATTTGAAGGGTCTGTTATAATTCTAGCTATAAATTAGCAAATTGGCATTCTTCTCTAAATATACATTTCTTCTATGTTTAGTAAGTATGAATACTTTCTCATGAGGAGGCACCAAAATCATATTTCTGAAACAACTAAAGATTATACCCAGGTTTTGGTAAATTCTTCAAGACAAATGTCCATTGTGAAAGGTTTGGGAATGAAGTCTTCCCTGGTGACAATGGTCC
>VMDR010016663.1:0-20934 GCA_007922815.1 Macrotus californicus
CATATGCTCAAAGATCTGTTTTAGAAGGAAGGAATTGGGAAAGAATGTAGCAAGGCTATTAATTAATAGAGAAACCATTTTTGGATGGAGATCACACTTCTGTTAATAGAACACCTCAATTTTGTTTTTTTTTGGAAAGAAAGAATAGTTTTGTTTGTTTTTATTTTCATTTTTTACTTATTTACCTAAAAACAAATACCAAAGGCTAATGTCTACATTTGGGACAAAGGGTCAGTACGTGTTCTTCAACATTTTTTATCAGCTATTTTGCATCTAAAGTGAAAACTGTAAATGTTTGAAATAAATAATTTCTACAAAAAATCACATGAGTTGATTGCAAATTATAACTTTTTTATTTACTATATAATTTTGAATATGTTATGAAGTCTCTCTTAGCTCCAGTTTCTTTATCTATAGCTTGGGGATAAACAATGGGTCCTTTTCTGTGGTGTTCAGCTATAATTTTTGGAGCATTGTTTAGATTTGATAAATAATATTTACTATTCTTGTTTCAATCATAAGCAACTTCCTGGGAATGAGTTCATTAGGCAGCTTTCCTCAAGGGATGTGAGAGACAACTTAATGCTGAAAGAACTATAGTTAACTGGAGAACAGAACAACAGCTAGAATGAAATGATTATACTTCTAGTGTCCTAGAAACTGGCCTGAGAGAAAGCAACTGCAGGGGAATTTCTTGGTTTACCTGTCACACTTGTGAGATGGCCTTGCCCCCAGGCCTCTCAGGTCTATAAGGCTAATAAAGACATGTTATAAGTTCCCTGCTTGTAGATCACGACCAGCAAATGCTGTTAAAAGGCTTATTAATCCTTAAGACTCAGTGAAAGCAAATGACCATGATATCTCATACATAAGTTAGATAATTTCTTGAGACTATATCTGTGCCCCTTACATTTCCTCTACCACTCTGCTATTAATAACTGATGCAAGCAAAATTCAATGTGATATATTTTCAATTGTGTTTCACATTTTTCTTTTTATGGATTAATAGTGAAGAGCAAAACTCATCAGATCAGTGAAATGTATCATATGATATGCCTCTGCCCAAATTTTTATTTTGAAAAACATAAGATAGAACCCTTTGGCTATTCTAAATGGGATATAAATTTTAAAATTGAAATGTTTAAATTGTCTTGTCATTAAGTCCAAACAAGATGGTTTTGTAGAACATCATTTTCTCTAAACTTTTGGTAATTCTTACTTTGATAACTCGTATCACATTGAAAGTTTGTAACAAATGTCATACTTGTAGATAAGAAATCTGTGTTACATGGATAAGAATAATCAACTCTAGTTGACATATGGTAAATGACAAATTCGCAGGTATAATCCAGCAATATCTGCTGGATCTAAATTAGGAGTCAGTGATGATTCAGAAGTGTCATGCCAGGCTTCTGATAATTTTTTCATATAATGTTTGGTGCTTTAATAACCCTACTTTGAGTGGACTTATCCAATCAAAGTGTGGTTTTGCTTTGTCAGGGACAAGAAAAGATGTAGGAACTTTACAGAAGGAGGCTGACAGGTCTATAAAGGGAATAGACGTTTTCATAACTGGGGAGAGGGGGAGTGTGAGGGAGTAAGAGAGAGAGAACACTCATACTAATTTTCTTCTGACATGTTTCTTCTATCACAACCCTCTGCCCAGGTCCAATAAATAAAGCTATTTAATCCTGCCCTGCCTGCTTATGAATGATTACAGAAAATATTGATAAAATTTTCAACTGACAAAGATGTAATTTTACATATTTTTCAAGAAACTGAAAAAAATGACAAAGAAAACCTCAAAATCAGAGCTTCCAAGACTCAGCAATGAATGAATATTTTTAAATCTTCTGAGGTAGCATTGGCCATGTGGCTCAACTGGTTGGAGCACTGTCCCATAAACCGAAAGGCTGCAAGTTCCACCCTCCATCAGGGCACAAACCTAGGCTGCAGGTTCAGTCCACAGCTGGGGTGCATGTGGGAGGCAACCGATATTTCTTTCTTATATCTATGTTTCTCTCTCTCCCTTCCTTCCTCTCTCTCTAAAACTAATAAATGTGTCCTTTGGTGAAGACTTAAAAAAATAATAAAACCTTCTGATGGGGAAAAGATTTGATCATATGAAGAGAGATTTGATCTCAAACAATGAGGAAGACCGAGGACAGAATATCTCAAGTTAGTCTACAAACATTTGTTGAATAACTACTATGTGAACAGCACAGAGGTGCAGGGCTGAAGATAAAGACATAACCGTCCCTGCCCTCAAAGAGTTAACAATTTAATCTAATGAATAAGAAGTACTTATTATTAAAAACTACATAAATATATGTCATATTATTATTATATTTTATTGAATTCTAAGGCTGATTTGCATAGAGGAAGGTGGCTTAGCCAAGTCTGGCATATCTGGAACAGTTCTGTAGAGGAGATAAAGTCTAAGAAAATTCTGAGCATTTGTGAGAGCAGGTTGGGAAGGGTGTTGTAAATATTAAACTCATCCACTGTGTCTTGACTCTACTTTCAGGAACCCAGTGCATGTCACAAACCTCTTTAGCCTGAACCACCAAAACAGCCTCCGAATGTCTCCCCATCCCTACTCTTACCCCATTTAATCTGTCTTTCACTTGCCAGTATGGGTAATCTCTTCAAAGCATATATTTTACTATGTTGTCCCCTACTTAAAACACTTAAAAGGCATTTCCATCGCCATTAGAATAACATCATAACTCTTCTCCATGGCTTATAAGACACTGCATGCTCTAGGCTCTGCCTCTTTCCAGTGTTCTCCAATACTTCTTTCTCATTCACGCTACAGGAGTGTTATTGCAGGTCCAGAACACCTTGCTCATTGCTGCATCAGAAGCTTAGCACAGGTTGCTTGCTCTCCCAACTCTCCTCATGGTTACCTGCTTCCCACCCAGCCAGTCTTTGCTTAAAGGTCTCTTTCTTGAGAGCCCTCCTCCAGTTCTTTCTCAGCAGTTGACTTTTCCATTTCCTTCACCTCCACCACCATTATTATATATTAAAATCTCAGCCCTTCCCCTTCAAGTTCTCAAATACCTAAGGCAGTTTATAAAATTTTCAATTATTTTTAATGTTAAAATCTAAATTATAAATAAATCAACATGTTTAAGTTGTCCTTTCCCACCACAGTGTCAGGCTGGGGTCACATCTGTTTTGCCTCCACTGTTTCCTAGCACCTTGCAAGAATCTAGCATGTAGTAAATGCTCAGTAAATGTTTGTTGAATCAGTGAAAGAAGGAGACAGAAATGTACATGATGGCATGTGCCTTGGTATCTATTCACACTTAACAAATTACTCAACAATGTAATGGCTGAAGGAAAGGGGTCAGAAGCCTGGGTATGTCCTAGCTTGATCCGATGGTACAGGGTATCCTACAAATCTGTAATCAGTGTGTTGTCAGAAGCCACAGTTTTCCAAGGATTGGTCATGGATTCAGGTATGCACAGACTGATGACCTTGTGGGCCTCTCCAAAGAAATACTCTCAAAACAGCTGTTTATTTACCCATGAATGAAGGTTCACAGAAAGAAAAGAAGACAAGAGAGTTTGAGTAAGTCAGAAGTCACCATCTTTTATAACCTGATCTCTAAAGTGACATCCTATCACTTTTGCTGCATCTATTCATTAGGAGTAAGTCACTAGATCCAGCCCACACTCAAGAGAAGGGGGTTGCATAAAGATATGAATACCAGGAGGCAGGGATTGCTAGGGGCCATTGGGGAGGCTGCTTACCACATTTGAAAGAACTTTATGTATGGAAGGAACTGTGATCAGTCTCATGTGAGACTGATACAAGATAAGAGAGATGTGAGCTCTCTGAAGGCCAGGTCCACATTCCATTAGTCATCAGTTCAGTCATCCCAGTAACTAAGACAGTCCCTAGCATGTGGCAGGTCTTCAGTATTTATCTATCAAATGAATAAAGAAAAATGTACTATGTGGGGTCAGACTGATGTGAAAGAAAAACTGGTCTTGACAGCTTAGTTTGGCTTTATTTTTTTTGTCCATCACACTTAATACCTCCTAATGTATTATATTTGTTTACTTATTATGTATATGCTTTATTGTCTATCGTCTCCTGCTAAAATATAAGTCCCCTAGATCAAAGATTGAGTTATTTTTCTTTACTGTGAATAATTATATTAAAAGTTCAATATATTGATTAGCCCTGGTCAGGTGGCTCAGTTGGTTGAAGCATCTTTTCATGTACCAAAAGGTTGTGGGTTCGATTCCTGGTCAGGACACATACCTAGGTTGTGGTTTTGATCCCCAGGCAGGACGTCTACCAGAGGCAACCGAAAGAAGTTTCTCTCTTACATTGGTTTCTCTCTCTCTGTCTCTCTGTCTCCTCCTTCTTCTCTTTCTAAAAATCAATAAACATATCCTCAGGTGAGGATTAAAAGAAAGTTCATTGATTTAAATAAAATGTTTTGCTGTAAGTATGATCCCTGGACCAGCATCAGCAGCATCCTCTGTGTGCAATCTCAGATCTGGCCTTACATCTACTGAGTATGACTCTGTAGCATAATGGCATTCCCAACACACTGAAATTTAAAAAACACTGTTTTAGGTGATTGAAACAAGAAATCAAATACAGAATTGACTCTGGAGTCTGCCCTCCAAACTGCTATACGGCTTTGCCTCTAGCGGCGGTTGCAATGCTTAGGGTAGCAAATGATTTGATTTGTTTGAACATGCATAATCTATAAACTAGAGCAGATTTAGGGTTATTCCTCTGATAATTACCGTTTCTCACATTTTCATGCTAACAGGCATTCTTGCTGGGGAAAAGGATGTTGCTACAAACAGCATACTGGAAATTGCAGAGAGTTTAGCCATGATTTTTTAGGTGAACCATCATGGAAAATGTGTATAAAATATTGCTCTAGAGTATATATAAATCTGACCTCAAAGACCCCCCACCAAATTAAGCTGGGTTAACACTAATTGGCCTATCAATATCTGCCATATGGGCCAAAAAACTGGTCTGAGTTGAAAAAAGCCATAGGAGTAAGATTGCGGGGTTCCTGCCAGTATTTCAGTCCTGCTGACTCCTCAAAGTAGTAAACACCAACAGCAATAACCACAGCCACCACAAAAATGATGACCATATTTAAAAATTAATAATTTACAACAGTTACCTCTGAACCCCTGAGACACAACACCTAAATATTCTGAGGTCCAAATCAGAGCTGACTTCCAAGGTCGTTGTTCATTACTAAGGAGTCTCATGAAACGTTATGCCGAAGAACATCTATCTGAAAGAAAAGCTGCCAGGAGGAGTGCCTTATGTGTAGATTTTTATGATTACTGTGGATTTCATGGTGATAATTTCAACCACGTTTGCCACAGATGAGGGGAGCCAGAGTCAGGTTACTGCCTAAGAGAGAGACAATTGCTTATGAGTTGGCTGGTGGCCTAAGAGTGAGTATTCTCTCCCACAGGAACACTCCACACTTGATAGTGATGTCACTATGGTGTCTGTCATCAGTCATAGTGGACCCAATAAACATGCCTCTTAATGCATATTCTTGTGCAATCCTCACTCTTTGAATCTGGAGTGGGCCTGTTGACTGGCTTTCATGGACAGAATGCAGCAGAGAAGTTCTGGAATTTCAGGCCTACGGCCTAAGAATGCCTGGCAGTGAGAACTACAAAACCCTCAGCACATGACAGCTCCATCTAAAGCCCTCTACCTTCTAGCATCACAAGACCACATTCCTAGGATGACCCTTGCCTCTCCTTCAAATGCCTGCCTGAGAAAACTCAACACTGCCAGGAGAATTTACTGTTTGTTACAGCCCAAGTCTGGTGATAGATAGGCCCCTGGGCCCCCTCCTAGAACAGTGGCTTTAGAAAGCTTACAATTATAAATCCTTTTTCTGCCTTTTGAGATGTAAATTTACTATGCAGAAGATTTCCTCAGGGATGTGAGAGCTGTCTCTTTGGAAGGCAAGCATTCAGGGAGATAACTGTAGCCCCTGCTCCTAGTTCCTGGGGAAAGATAAGGGCTGCCTTTCAGCAGAGACCTCGCTTCAGCTGGCACTGCTACCTCCTGTCATAGAGATAGAAAAAGTTTCTCCTCCAGATAAGTGCCAATTGTCAAACCCACAGGCCTAGTCAAGTCACGTGGACTAATGCCCCTTTTCATCCTTCAGTGCTTCTCCCCTAGTACATGCCTGCCTTTAAAGTCTACTGCCTTTGGACTTGATACTGTGGGTATTTAGCTAGAAAAGGGGAAGAAAGAGAACTAGACATTGAGCTAAATAAGCTGGCAAGCAGGAGCTCATTTGCTTCACCAGGGAACTACAGCTTTTCATACTATAGGGTATCACAGCATTTTTCCTGAAGGGGATTAGCACTCCTCTTGTTCCCCCCGCCACCCAGTGCCAGATTGCTGGGGGCAGAGGAGGAGGTATTGGACCATAGAGGGCTGTCAGTCTAACTACAGTGTATAAACCTACCCAAAGCCCACAAAGGTTTAAGAAGTTAATTGGTCATTTTAAAAAGAAAGATTTCATTTATTTATTTTTAGAGAGAGAGGGGAAATGAGGGAGGGAAAAAAGAGGGAGAAAAACATCGATGTGCAAAACATTAATTGGTTGCCTCTTGCACGCCACCAACCAGGGATCTGGTCTATAACCCAGGCATGTGCCCAGACTGGGAATCAAACCAGTGACCTTCTGGTTTTGGGGATAATGCCCAACTCACTGAGCTATGCTAGTCAGGGCTGACTGGTCATTTTGAGAAAGCACCTGGTCCATCCCAAACCCAAGCTTCAGATTATAATCCGTGGGGAGCAAAGAATCTCCCTCTCTTTCTCTCTCCTGCTTGTGACCTGCACTTGCATGGTGCACACACCTGTTCTCTCCATGGCCACACCTTAGCAGCCACGTGGCCCATGGACTCTAGGTGGGAGCCTGAATACCACAGCACAGCAAAGACTACAGCTGGAAACACACACTAAGCTAGCCAGATGCTGGACTGGACCGTACTTTAATATGGAGCATAGACTCTGGGCAGTGGCTTTCATCTTGGCCCTACTGAAGACCAGATTGGACTTTTTCCATGGTGAGACAGACAGAGATGGGACATTGAGAAGTCAGAAGGGGGACCCCCTTAATTGTACGTCATCAGTAAATATACCACAGAGCCACACCCTCCCTTGCAGGTCTCAGGAAATTCTTTTCTTTTAGACACTGCAAGACCCCCACTTCCACCAATAACAGGTTCAGTGAAGGTGAGCTCAGTTCCTGCTGGACTCTCTTCAATACTGCAATAGTTATTAGTGAGTAAATATATCTTTACCACTTTACTGTCCGGCTTTTCTTATCTGAGAACAGCTTCTGCTGTTGCTCTCTCAGTGGCATTGAGCCACCACCTAAGACGTCCAGACACTCAGCTACAGAGACAAGGAGAAAGAACCAGTAGGAAGGGAAAGATCTTGGAGAGAAATGAAGAACCCAGCCAACAGGGGAAAATAAGTCCCTATACATCTGACTCCAGTCAGGCTGTCCCAGCCAGCCCCATCCTCATCAGGCACCGTGTGTGAATGAAGAAGATACCTGATGTGCTCCTGTCTCCATGGACATCAGGGAATGCACAAGAACCATATCTGCTCACCGTGTGTGAAGTCCCAACCCATACAATAACAAGCAAATAAAAATAGTTATAGTTTTAAAGATAGTTTGATATACAGCAATAGATAACCAAACAGTAACCAATCAACTTTTCTTATGGAGGAGAGAAGACAGTCAGAAAAATCCACAAGTCAATGGAAGCCATGCTTTAGCTGAAACAGTAAGTAAAGAGGAGAGAAAAGACTTCCAGCAGAAGCAGAGTATACTGATGAAACGAACTGAATAGGAAGCTAAATCATGGGAAGCATGCAGCGCCCACGTGCCTCTGAGCTGTGAATGTGCTGCCGAACCCTCAGCATTTTCAGCTCTCCACTGCCTCTGACCTGCAGCTGAAACAGCCTGAGATTACTCGAGTTCTCTATTTCCTGCATTCTGCAATGGCACATCTATCCCACTATTTCAATCCTTTCCTGACTTGCAATGAAATAAGCTCCTTCTAACCTCTGAAATGCCCAAGGCATGTGTCACTCAACCACAGGATAGTACAAATTAAGAGTGAAGGTAAATTTTCAACCACCCCATTTCTACTCTCAAACCCTTCAGAAAACTGCTCTAATCAGTATTTTTTTTTTCTTTCCTGGGACCTCCCAGCACAAATAAATGACATTTCTTATTTACCACTAACTATATGTCATCTGGAATATTCTCTTACATGGGTCATGTTGTTATTTTTCTATGTAACCATAACTTGCATTTTTATGTATGTACAATATGTGAGGATAAAATCTTTGACTCAGGCTAATCAGCCTGTAATTTTCCTTGAGGGTGGAGACCAAGGTTTGGGTTATTCCCTACAATCTGCAGGACATAGCAACCTCAATAAAACTTTTGCTGAACAAACAGGGATATCAAACTTCCAGTCTTCCCGGAGGGGCCTACAGAAGCCCAGCTTAACAGTTGTGTGACTGACCCAGTTCAAGAGCATCAAAACCAGTAACTTCAGCCTCAGAGAATCTGACGTCAGACAACAGGACTGGAAGCAAATTCTCAAGCAGTCAGAAATTTGCTTTTAAGCTTTCTCTCAGTCTTAACCAGGCTAAGAATTCAGGGAAAGGGAATGGAAACTAAATCCATGAGAAACAGAGATATAGTTTATTTAAGACAAAGGTTAGAAGCATAAATGTACCCAGAACACCAAGATTCTTCCTCCAGAATTTGATGAATGAAACCATCAAAGCAACCAGGGTTTCCTTTTAACAACATTCATGAGCCTGGGCCCCACTGAGCATTGTCCCTAATATTTTTCAGGCAACTTTCTTTCTTACAATGAACTACAGTTGCTGAGTGAAATTGCATGTCAGTATCAGGGGGCGGAGGGTATAACTTAGAAGTGCTGCCTGAATCAGAAGCCAGTTTCCCCATACTAGCTTCCTTGCTCCTCTTTCCCAAGCCCCTACCAAATACTATGTTCATTTTTTTTCTTCCAAAGCAGATGAGTATATGAAAGAGTAAAATGATAGCTTCCCACCCCAGTTCTACCTGAAGCATGGCTCGGAGTGAAACAGAACCTTGACCAGTCTCTGTTACATCAGGTGTTTTCATCAGCAAACCCTTAAAGAGAGGGGAAAAGTCATCCCCTAGCATAGGCATATATTATGCGTGGACCAGTTGCATTAGGTATGCAGCTGATTGTTGAAATCAGGGTGGCATGGGATTTCAGGCTCTCTATGGAGAAGGTTTCTCTTAATTGGGCAGTTTAATTGCCATCCACTTAGGAACACAGGCCAGGCCCTGTCAATAATCAAATGGCCTTTCCCCTAATCAAGTGGGCTGATTTCCCCTCTGAAGCAGCAACCTTGACCCACTATAGCTCCCAGCGTGCTCAAGGGAATCAACCTTTTCCTCTTGCACTTTCCAAGAAATTTTGTGAGCTATGAGCCAGTTGTCCCCACAGAGGAAACCCATCTGCCAGTTATGCCACGAGACTTAAGTAACCTTCATCATTACAATGTGCAGATTTAATATCTCAGACAATTACTGCTATCCACCTCGGATTCCTATATTTAGCCAGCACCAGCCTGGGGAGACAACAGACATCCCTTGGAGCCCAGCTTATCTGATAGAACAACATAACCTTTAGGTCTGATAATCATACCAAATATTGAATACTTAAAAGCAAATGTTATTCTAATTAACTGCATTCACAAATGACAGCAGCTTCTCCTTCTAAAGCTGGCTCAAAGACTTTCCCTTAAGACTCAAATCAGGAGCAGAGCCAAAAAATAACATGTGAGCATAAAGCCAGTTTTCACTAGATAATAGGAAGCTATCAATGACCTTCAAAGGTTGACAGGTATTGTAGCTAGTGTGTTTTGCAGAGCACAGTGAGAGCACGTCAACAGGGAATACTCTCCCCACACAGCCAACAACCACCACGAAGCTGGCTAGGTGGTTCCATGGGACAGGATGATGAGACAGTGGAAACAGAAAAATGGCTGTACTAGCTCGTCCACTGTAAATGAACTTCTGTTCTTCCTCAAATGGCTTTCTGAGGCTCAATGTTGCAGTGAGTTCCCCAGAGATATGCTATTTATTTTCTCTTTATTATCATGTTTATTACATAAACAATATGTGTTTGTTGTACACAAATTAGAAAATACTGATGAACAAAAAGAAACAGTTTAAACGACACACACATGTATACACAAATGCTACTACTTCCAAACAACTAATGTTAATATCTTTATATATATATATATATATTTTCTGATTTTTTCTTATGACTTTGACATATATGAATAATCACTCCATTTTATATGATACACTTTTATAATATCCTTTTAAAATTAACATATCATTTCCATATAACTGAATTGTCTACATCATCATTTTAATGATGGTTCATTATAAATATAAGCTGTAATTTGTTTATCCTGCAGTGATCAGACCTTTAGGTTATTTCTAATGGGCATGTGTGAAGTATTCCTGATGGCTTCTGTAAACTTTCCGGAGTTCACACTTCTAAAAGATTCTCGGACATTTTATGCCAGCACTTCAGGAAGCTGTTCATTTATATAGGCTAACCCTTTCAATGAGCGACTTTGGGCACTGTCTTTCAGAACTGTCTCCAGCATTGAAGGATGCCACTTTCCCTCTGGTAGGCAGGCTAGCAGTCAGGGAGAAGAGAAAGCACAGTCCCAAGAAATATGGTAGGGTAGAACTAAAGTAGCCACACAAATCTTGACATTTCTATGAAGTCTTCCTTTCCTTTAAACATGTAAGTGAATTTTTATTTCTACTACTTCATGTATCCAAGCCAGTTTTAATATTCTTTTTACTCACTATCCTCATATTCAACTAGTGCTCTGTGTTCGTACCAATGCATCATGAATCAATGAATTGTGTGCTAGTGCTACAATTTCTGGGGTCACATGGCAACAAAGCATGTCACCCATGGCATTTGGGTGATGATAAGACCTGTGAAAACAACTTCAGGCCACGATGAACAAACTCCTGTGAGTGAGAAGGGTAATCATTGTGGGGGATTGAATTTTGGTTCAATATCTTCAATATCTCCTATGTTTGTGCTCCTGCCATGTGCATTCATATTTCTTATCTCATTTGTCCACACATCAGCCTTGTGAAGCACTTAGGCAGGGAGAATTATTCTCATCACCTCTGCCTCATCGGGAATGCTGAAATGGCACTTATTCCTTGAGCTCTAAATCGAAGAAGGTTTTTTCCCAAGTGCTAACTTCTATTGTTACCCTTGGTGTTTAGCTAAATATCAATAAACGGAACTAGACATGAATTTAATAAACTGGGAAGCATAAGCCTGTTTTCTTGCTCAGCCAGGAAGCTGCATCTCCATGCTCTAGGGTATTACAGCATTTCTCCACCAACGGTATTAACACTCTTCCCTTCCCCCCTCCTGTACCGGATTGTTGGTGGCAGGGTGGGGGTGGGGTACAGGAAAACGTGTTGGGCCACAGAGGACTCTTAGGCTAACTAGGGGGTGTGGAGCCATGCAAAGCCCACAAAAGTTAGGGAAATTGATTGGTTTTTTTGAGAAAACATTTGGTCCACCCCAATCCCAAGTTACTGGTTATAACTTCAGGGGAGCAAAGAAGTTCCCTTCCTCTCTCTTTTGCCCACCCAGGAGCAGACTCCCCCCAGACATTTGCATGCCCTCTCTCCATAGCCATGTGGGCTTAGCACCTGCATGGCCTGTAGCCATGTGGACCGCTTTACCAGAACAGCTGGGAACAAACTAAGCTGCCCGATTAGGGGCTGAGACCACGTAGCAGCTGCCTGCAGGCTCCAAGGAACTAAACCCTAATATGAAGCAGAAACCCTGGACACTGGCTATAGTGTTGGCCTTTCTGAAGACCAGATTGTACCTTTTCCATGGCGTGACAGATGGATATAGGACATTGGAAACCCAGGGAACAGCTTTTATTTCCACATGAATAAGCCATCTTGCCACCCCACAGTCTCCTGTGTGTGGGTCCTTGGAATGCTTTCCTTGTGATTACATGGAAGGGCCTAAACCCCATCTAGAACACTATAACTAATTCCATGTCATTTGATACACCTATGAAATCTTGTTGATTCACTCATTGAATCTCTTAACACCTGACTATATGCACTTGACCTGTCCATACCCTTACCTATCAACAACCTACATATCATTCTCATATACTTTATGCACATAGGACTCTTCCTCTTCATGGCAAGATTATAATCTTGTTTACCACAATGACCATCACCAGCTATCTTCATGAGCAGCTCCTTCCTAGGACAATATCCTGGGCTGGGTTACCACCTGCAATGGTTCTTCCTATCGAGTTCTTTAATTTCACAGTCCCACAACCTTGCCCACAACTTCCCCTCCTTCTTTCTCAACTAGTAATGCATTTCCATCAGACAAAATATTAATCTTGTGAATTCCATCATTTTCTCTTGGTCTCTCAGCCCCATTTGATTCTATTTATCCCCTTCTCTACCTGCATTTTATGGTAAATGATTAGCCCAACTATACTCTGAATAGCATCTTCAACTCCTAGCCCTGTGTTCCACAGCCTCAACTGTGCTACAAAGTCACAGTTTGGATTTCCCATGGGAATCCCAAACTCAGTAGAGCCAAATGAAAGTCCATTCAGATCTGTCATTTTTCTCCTTCTGTTTTTCAACTTCCATGAGGGGACGCCACAATTTACCCAGTTACTCAAACTGGAAATCTGAAAGTCAATCTTGAACTCCAAGTGGTTCTCACACTTTGCACAGTATATCTTCAAACTATTTCTTGAATCTAGTTTTCTCTCTTTACATTGCCAGGGCTATGGCCCTGGTAGATAGGTCTTTATTATTTCTACAAATGACAGAAGAACTCAGCATCTGTTTCCCAGACTTTTGCCTCAATCCATCCCCTGTATTATGCTAATGACAAAATATTATGCTTCTCCCCTTTTCATCCTGCCTTCCAAAAACACCAAACCATGCAGAAGTCCACAAAATACCCTGTTCTTTTTTCTTCTGTCATTTGTTCAAAAAAGAATTGCTAATGACTTGTAGAGAAATATACAACAAGATTTAAAAAACACATGGAGAAAGAGAAAAGAAGAAATGGTCAGAGAAAAAAAAAGATGAAATCTTAGGTAAAGATATTGTTTGTTGGGGCTCCAAATCTGAAAAGAAGATAACCTAATTAGTTACAACCATCCTCATATCTGAAAGATAAAAACAAATTACTGGCTGGGTGTGAGACCTGAGAGAAGTGTCTCTCGAGGGAGCCCTGCATAATGCTCAGGCTTCCGTGCAAAAAATCCTACGGACCCTTCAGTATTCAGGTCCAGGCTTTCCTTCAAATGGACAAAAATTTTGCCATCCTGAAGCTGCTTTTTGGGATATTGATGTTAACCTGTGTATTAAGAAATAAGACTCAAAAAGAGCTGTTACCCTCCATACTTCTCTGACCAAGGCAGTCAGAGATAAACCCTCTTCAGGAGGGAGATCTCAGGATGCTCACCTTAGATAATTTGAATTAAGTATGGAAAATAAGCTCTGGCCAGATGGATCAGTTGGTTGGAGCATCGTTCCATGTGCCAAAAAGTTTGTGGGTTCAATTCCCAGTCAAGGCACATACCTAGGTTGTGGGTTGAGTCCCCAGTAAGGGCATGTATGGGAGGCAACTCATCAATGTTCTCTCTCTCTAAAAACAAAAAATCAATAAACATGTCCTCCTGTGAGTATTAAAAAAAGAATGGTAAATAAGAGGGCTTCAGGCTCCTGGTTTCTGATTTGCCTAGCGAGGGTTTGCCTGCCCTATGTGATTTGCTCTTCCTCAACTACCTATAAATTCCCCATTCTCACTTCTGAAATCTAATACCCCACCCCTCCTTTCTCCTTTGTCCAATAATGTCTTATATATCCAATGATGTCTCGCTGTCTTTGGACTTTTCATGCCTATGTAAATTAATTCCCCATGCTCATGTATTAAAATTTTCATTTTCTTCTGTTAATATGTCTCTGTTAACTTAATTATTAGCCCAGCCAGAATAATTTAGAAGGTGGGAGGGAATATATTAACTCATTTTTTAGTTCCCTAAACCTTGTTGTGGGGTCTTCCCTGATCCCATCTCCATGCCCACCCACCAGAGTTAATAATTCACTCTTCCTTTCCACCTCAGCACCTTGGACTTGTCCCTCTGTTTGCAGTAATTGTGTGTCCTGAGAATTCCTGACATTGCCTTATACTCTGGTCTTATTAAGGGACCAGGTCATCTTTGTAGGTATCCCCATCAATACTGGGAGTGGTGAACACATGCCTTAATGCTTTGTAGTTGTAATGGAAGGATACAGGATTTGCGTATTTTAGTATTCCTTTGTAATGAAAATAGGACTAAGTCAAAGACAGACTCTTGTGAGTTAATCCTAATAATTTACAACATAACTGACATTTTCCAGCCAATCTATGAACTTCATTTGAATCCAGCTTTCTTTAATGACAAACATGTATATCATAAAAGAAGCTTACTTATGAAGTTTGTGAGCAAAGGGGAGAAGACAGAAATAGGGACAGCCAACACTCTTCTCAATACCCTGCCCCTAGCTCCAGTGTGGATGACCCACAGGTCCCCAGATTCCTCCTGGTAAGTGGGACATGGCTGATGTTACAGCCTCTGCCTTTTCATATCAAAGGGTGTCGAACAAGTAGGGCTTGGGTCTCAGAATGACCCAATAACTTAAATAATTTACCAACTTTCGACTGAAGAGGTTCTTATTGCTGAATGCAGCTCTCAAGCCTCTATTGTTTTGATTACTTAAGACCCTCAGGGTAATGTATGGACGCTCACAATTTAACACATATGCAAAGAGAGTAATGTAATGGCTGTAATGCTGACTGAAAAGCTTTGTCTGTCAGCTGAGTTCATAGCTCCTCATTCTCTTTCCCTACGCCTGTCCACCAGAGCTGAGCAAGCTTCCATTCCTTCCTCACCCCAAGCTGGTAATAATAGAAAGGGACTTATCTTTCATTGGCTTGTTTCTGCTGAAATTCTTAGCAAAAGTCGGGGAGGAGTAGCAGATATTACCTCACTGATAGTTTGAGTTCTCCTTTCTTCACTGGACACACTATGATTTCCCTCCCTTCTTTGCAGTAGGGAGGTCCACATAACTAGTTCTTACCAATGGGCTTGGTGGTAATCCACTCATCAGCTGTTCTTTCCCTGCTACAGTGAAGACACAAGCATATGTTCAAATAGAAGTGACATCAAATCACCGAGTCACTCCATAGAAGGTGGCTGCCCTGGGATGCACCAAGACCTGAGGAAGATTTTTCAAGAGCAAGAAATAAACATTTGCTTTTATGAAGCCATTGAGATTTTATTGTGCTCGATATTGCAATATTGCCTAACTTATGCTGACTTATACAAAGGGCTTTTAACCACCACCATAGGCTCAACTACCTCATCAGGAAGAGAAGCTTAATTAATCAGAACATTCTTCTGGCTGAGTCCTCTTGATAAATATAAAATTATCACTTAACTTAACATATATTTTGAACCAAAAAACAGATTCACTATCCAAACTCTTGTTCTTTACTCTTTTTGCAAGGTGAAAAAAACATTAACATGAAAAGATTCTCAAATTAAGGTTAAAGTTATTTAATATTTTTGATTCCAATCTTCTTCCCAATAAGAAATACCCTCCATTTGCCAATGCAGATGGTGTGTAACGATTCACAGACTGAGAGCTCATAAGAAAGACACTGAAACCACATGTTCGGGGTCTTGCTGAAAAGTATAGCTTTTCATATTTCGGTCATTTGAAAATACATGTGATTCTGGGATCATAGTAGCATTTCTTTTTTCCAGAGGGAAAGTCAGCATTTTTTTTTACTCTAGAAGCAATAGGGAAACAAACCCTGAAAGCGAGCTGGAAGGCCTGATGAGCAGTGTGGACGTAATGGGATGGTGTGCATGAGCAGCCCTCACTCTCCTGCAGTCATGAAAGGCTTGGCCACAGAGGTTGGTTTCTGTCGGATGGAGCAGTCAGAATGGTAACCTGGGCCCCAGGTGCAGAAACTTTCTGCATGGGAGAGCTGCTAGCCTTTTAATACATTCAGTAAGGTCTCAGCATATGGCAGGTTATGTACAAAATATAAGAAGTGTCTAAAGAAGCAGGATAGCAGGATTTGTATTTTTAAGTACATTTTATTGATTATGCTAGCAAGATTTGTATTTAATCACTTCTTTCACTTCAGAATGTACACTCCTTTCACATTACCTGCCCAGCACGGCTATTTGCTAATGAGATTGTACTGAGTATAACCAAATAACAACAACAACAACAATAATAATAACAAAGAAGAAATTATTTTTCTAAGAAGATCCTGAAAAGACAGTCTCTTCAATAATTAAAATAATTAACCTTTCAATTAAAGAGGTCCTTATTGCTAAACACAGCTCTCAAGCTCCTATGGTTTTCATTACTTAGGACCCTCACAGTAACGCACGGACGCTCGCAATTAGACACACACAGTGAGTAATGATTTATGTCATGGAGTTAGAAAAGGAGGATGTTACTTGTAATGCCTGTACATGGCTACTTCCAGTTGTGTCTAAAATAATAGTTTCCAGGGGCTGGTGAACCAACGTGTCTATATTTTAGGCCCTTAGAATTCAGATATTTCTCTGAATTGAGGTTGGTATATCTAAACTCAAGAATCTGGAGTCAAGATGCTTAACCTCCCATAATATTTGCTAAGATACACTCAACAGTTACTTCATGTCAAGCGTAAGTCTAAATTATTTACACGAATTGGCTTATTCAATCCTTCGTGAAACTATATGAGGAATCCATTTTACAGATGAGAAAACTGAGGCACACAGGTGGCATACATTTCCCCAGGACACACAGTTAGTAAATGGCTAACATGGGATTCAGCTCTAGTCAGTCTGGTGCCAGAACCTGACCTTTTAGCTCCTGTGCAGTAATGACTCATCGGCAAGATATGCTTCTGAGTAATTCGGTTTGTATGAGTCTTCACAACTGAAACATCCCACTTACAGAAGAAGAAACCAAGGGATCAAGAAAATGATTCAGAATTTGTTGAAAACTAGTGAAAGAGCAAGAACATATACCAGGGTCATCAATTTCTAAAGCCTGCAGTCTCGCATGAATCAATTTACGTCACTCGGCTTGATAATGTTGTGTTTCATATTAAGATAGAGTACAAACAACTCTTAAAGGTGCAGTTTCTTTTGAATAGAATGCTACTTTGAAATGGAAATAGATGAAAATAATGCAGACTGGAAGAGAAACACAAAGATATACATTTTTAACTAAAAGTTTAGTGAGACAGTGCTGATACAGATTAGCCTCGGGTCATCATCTGTGCCCTACAGGGAATAAACATATGCCGGCTCCTTGCTATTTCCCTTTCCACATGAAGAAGTAAGTGGGTAAGTGCCCACCCAGTGACCAGATAAATATCAATGGCTGAGAATTGTTCACAGAGCATTATCTTTTTGTGAGCTTTGCCTCTTTCCCAGGGTTACTAATGTGCAATGACCTAATGGATATAAAAGTGTTTCACAGAGTGCGGAGTGCAAGGTAATGAAATCGGCTTCTGCTCATGTGTCTTGAAGATGATGATTACCAGCAGCCAGCAGATGTACATTACTGCTCCCTTTAGGGATGTCAGAAATCTGCGAAGACTCAGGGAGTCCCAGTGTGTCATTGCCAAGTGATTCCAGTACTGCAATCTACAAAGTCATATTCTGAAGTCCATAGACTTCGATGCTTTGGAAACACAATTTCACAGGGAAGATGGTCTTTGACAGTGGAACTTGGAGCACACAAAAAGATGGGGGGAAACACACACTCAGGTCCTGCTGCTGGAAAATCAGGTCCTTAAGGAAACCTCCTCAATGGTCAGGTGGGTTACTAACGTCACCTTCTTATAAGAAATATATGCGTTATGCGCTGGCTGATGTGGATCAGTGGATTGAGTGTCAGCCTGCAAAGCAAGGGGTCACTGGTTTGATTCCTAGTCAGGGCACATGCCTCGGTTGCCGGCCAGGTCCCCAGTAGGTACCACACATTGATGTTTCTTTCCCTCCCTTCCCCTCTTAAAATAAATAAATACAATCTTAAAAAAATAATTATATGCATTGTGGTTTCTAATGCATGGGAGCAGAATCAGATGGACTCTAGTGAATGAATGGATGCATGAATAAATCAGCATATGCTTATGTCATTTAAAAACTGCCATTTAAGAGGCAAATACACAAAATGAGTTCCCAAAATGAACTCAATGAGTTACCACTGTTTAAACAGCGGTAAGATATTGAAAAAGGTATAAAATCTGAGATATGCTTAAAAAGTATTTTGTTCATGGTTGATGGTACATACAAAATAAACCTGAACAAATGTTCAGATCTGGGCTAGGAACCATTGAATAATGGCTTGATGCAAAATACAAATATTGAATTTATATGAATCTTCATAACTATAAATTATTAGTTTATTGACCACAGAGAGGTTAAGAAACTTGCTTAAGGTCACACAGCAAGTAAACAGCAGAGCCAAGTTTAAAGCCAGGCAATCTAGATCAAAATCCTAGTCTTGGTATCCTGCCACTCCACCTTTTACCACCTGTAAGTTTAATTTCCCCAATAAGCACATCAGTAAGAAGTATTATCATTTCTATTCACAGATGAAGAAATTGAGGATTAGAATGGTTTTAATAGTTCCCCTAGGACTGTACAGCTAATGTAGAGTAGAGCCAGGCTTCTGGATCCAAAGTGTAAGTCCTTGCCCTGAACACAAAGGTCCATGTGTCTGTTCACACTTATATGTATATATATCCCAGATGGTTTTACTAATATTGTCTTCATGTTTCCTTAATCGTTCCCCATGAACTATATGACAAAAAATCAAACTACTTTACCACACATGTAGGATATATACTGATTTTGTCCCTATATATTGGATAAAAAAGAATTGATTAATGAGAGAACACAGTCACCACATGGCAGATGATTTCGGGTTATTTCCCTCTGCAAGAAATTTTCTTTCTAACACGTTCTGCAAAATGTGTGTAGCCTGCTCTGCCTGTGACCCCAGAAAGGCACTTTCTCTCTAACTTGAACATTGCATCATCTCTGCATACTAGTCATCTCTGCGAGCTACGTGTGCCATTTCCACACCTGCAGAGCCTGCACCATCAATATGCTCTGACAGAGAACTACAAAGGAAAACTAAGTTCCCTTTGGGAAAAGGAGTCATTTCTGGAAAAGGACCCCTCCTATACTTATTGTCACTTCTTTTGTAACACTATTGACTATCCCACTTTCATTAAACATTTCCATTTAAGCATTGCACACCCCAAGTCTTATGTGATGCATATATATTGAGATAAAATCCAAATAAATTTTTAGATTACAGCTCCTTTAATTCCTCTAAATGTATTTCTGTGTTACTGTTTAAAACGGCAGCCATTTACCTACTGGAAATGCTCTGCAGGAGATGATATTATTATCATACTTCTTTGTCTTTCCCTTGTAAGAGAATTATATAGCAACATACCCTTGTCATTCCCCATGAGAGGAGTATACTTCCCCACCCAATGATGTTGCACTTGAACCTGTAGCTTGCTTTGGCAGATGTAAAAGTTTTGCCAAGATGGAACTTTAAATCTGTGTTTAGGCTTCTCTGCCCTCTGTCATGAGGAGAGGCCCTGAGTGGGGGGTCCTGGAATGTGGAGCAGATCTGAACTCACAGCTGGGCAAAGAGCCACAGCAGATAAACCAAAGCCACCAATGTGCAAAGTGAAAAACAAACAAAAAACTCTTAATGTTGTGAGCCATTAAAATTTTGAGGTTGTTACTTTTATAGCATCACATAGCAAACACTGATTAATGTAGCTTTAATGACTTTCATGTCTTAGAAGCTCCTTAACAATCCACCTAGTTCTCCCACTATCTAATCTCCTTTTCTCCAGTCCAACATTTGGCCTCACCCTATGTGCTACCATTTATAAGATGTTTTTATTGCTTTACCTGTGTGTTTGCCTCTGAAGTCTTCTAAATTTGAAATATCGTCCATAGACATCGTCATCTTATTAACTCTTAGTCCACCGTCCCCTTACAGGCAGGTTGAGATATCCCAGTTCTGTACTTTCACAAGACCTCATCCTGGCTTGAAAATTCAACCAGCACTTACCATGGTAAACACTAGCACTATAATGGGAACAAAACAATGTCCGTCTTTTCCTTGTGGAGTGTGTAGTCTGGCCAATGATCTTCAAACTTCCCTCATCAAGTGTAACCGTCTGTGTACATGTCCACCTCCCACACTTTGCAAGAAGCTTATCGGGAGCAAGGACTATGCAGGTACAAATGCTTAATCCTTCAACACACTGGGCCCTCCATTCTACTTACTGAATAAAGTAATGAATAAGTAAACAAGTAAGTAAATAGGTAAATAAATAAATAACTCTCTGCTATAAATTAGTCTGGTAAATTTGGATCATGTCACTGAAGCACCGTTAGGTCGCCCATTTGTCACAGAAAAACATGGAAGTTGAGTTATATAAATGCTGTATTTTTCAAATTACAAACATTTGAATAAAAAGTCTTGCAAAATGAGCTAGTTTTTCTTCAAAACTACCTTCTCAGGAAAAAAATAAAATGAGAAAGTTTTATCTTGTTTTTTGCAGACCAAGTGGAACAAGCTGGCACACAAAGATGATGTGTAGTTATTATCATTCCACAGTGTGGTGATACCTTAGAGCTAAAACTTTCACCAGCAGCTGAACAGT
>VMDR010016664.1:0-20942 GCA_007922815.1 Macrotus californicus
AAAGATTTCTTTTCCTCCAAATTCAGCTCACTTAAATTTTAACAAATTTCTAAATTCCTCTTGCTTCAGAGTTCCCAACATGCAGACTTAAAAAAAAAATTAAATAAAAACCTTACATTGTGTCTACCTAGAAAGGTTTATCACCTTTACAAGACTCATGGAAGAAGATTCAGTGTGTTTAGCTAAGGAATGAACACACAACATGTGCATATTAGGAGAATTTAATAAAAGATATGCAAGACCAATAATTGTCTCTAGTTAATTATAATAATAACATTATTGAGCCCTTATTAAGAGTCCACACTGACATGTTGCGTTTCGTTAACAATATTTAAAGATCCCACAGTCACATTACTACATTCAGTCATTGTAAAATTCAGAAACAGTCGCGGAAAACCATTTAAAACCACTAAACTTAATTTTAACAAATTACTGAATGCCAACTCTGTGCCAGACATTGTTGGCTAAGCCCTGGGGTAGAACACGAAGCTGAAGTAAATGGTCCCTATCTTCAAGCCTTGTTAGAGTTATCTACTCCTCCAGGGCTCCCTCGGCCCCCTCTTGCATCTCTAGAGCACACAACCTACTATAATCAACCGAGAGTAGTCACCGCAGTGTGATCTACACGTTTAATTCGTCTGTCGTCCCCTCCATACGCAAGGCAGTTAGCTCCTGATGGGCAGGGATCCTGGTTTTATCACCTTTATAGTCCCAAGACCTAGCTCCATGAAGAGCTGCCAATGTTTGGTGGGACGGATGACCTTGCAATGAGAAGAAATTAATTCTAGGCACAATCAACAATTAGAAGTGGGCTTCCGCCGCGTGAGGAAAAATAAACACAACTCAAGTGCTCCCCATCCTCGTCCCCGCCACACTCACACCCGCCGCACCCTCCTTTCCGCCCTGCCCAGCCCTCCCTTTCTCAGCTCACTTAATCTCCGCGTGACTGAACAGTCCGATGCGCTTCAGCTGTTCCAATTCGGGGAGTCTATCCTCTATGCGCTCCTGAATTATCTCCGCCATGCGGTCCAAACTCTAGAACCCAAACGTGAGAGTTCTCAACCTCCACCAGGCGCAGGAACAGCCCACCTTCTGTTCCGGACACCCAGCCCTAACGCTCGCACGTGCTGGCGTCACGTGAGTCCCAGGTTCCGCCTCTTCCGCTTCCGCCGTGGGAGACGGCCCTCCGGCACCTGGAGCCGCTGCCTCCTCCCTGTGACTGACTTTGGTATTGCAGCCAGGGACCCTCCCTCCACGGAGGGCTCCGGGGGACTGGAGTGGAAGGGCGGGGCGGGGCGGGGGTAAATCCGCGCGAGGCTGGACGTGGGCGGAGTTGGGGAAAAGCGGCTCCAGGTCTGTAAGAGTTACCTGGAGGAGGCGTGAAACGGCGTTTTCTACAGAAGAATTGTCTCCTTTGATTCGGCTCGCTTCTCACATCCTTGCTTTCCAACACCAAGATCCGCCCCTCCCCCCCAAAAAGCAAAAAAGGATAGAGGGTATTATTGTACAGGGTGGGTAAAAGTGAGTTTACAGTTGTTCGTACGGAAAATAATAGAATAATTAATAAACAATAACATAAGAATAAACCCTGCTTCACATACAACTGTAAACCTACGTCTGCCCACCCCTGTATAAGTAAACATATCAAAGAAAAAGTCAGTAATGAAAATCGTAGGAAGCGTTAAAACTAACCAGTCTATTCAAAGCATTGTGTCTGCTTTCCGCTAGATTTGGTAAACCAGGGTGATAACACTGGTTTTTCAATTAGAACCAATAATTGGCTGATTAATTTTTAAATGAGGAGATATGTTTATTATTTAAATAATTATCTTTGCTGTATTGGACAAGAGCTTTCAAAACTCATAGCCCTGGGTGGATATCAGAAACTTTTTTTTAGAAAAGATTCCAGTATTGAAACGTTTGTGAGTTGCCGAAATAAATCAATAAATCTCTGCCGGAACAACTTAGCATTTCTAAAAGAACCTCAGACAACCCAGCTTGCAAGCGACATTGTTGATGTAATTACTAAACTCAAAATAACTACATACATGGCTTAGTTCTTTTTTCAGATGGTAAAGAACCAAAGCAGAAGTTCTTGCTAGACCTGTTTATTTCAGGATTCACATTAGCATCTTGATCCCCTGTATGATTTATGTAGAATAGGGGAATAGGCTCAGCATTAACCCTGTTCCACCTCTATACCTTTTTTCCCTTTCACATTTTACCCCACTACTGGTGTCAGAATTGAGGCAAAGGTTGGCCCTTTTTCTTTTTAATGAAACAGGATCTCTTTTTAAACATTTCATTTATTTATTTTTTAGAAAGAGGGGAAGAGAGGGAGAGAAACATCAATGTGTGGTTGCCTCTTGCAAGCCCCCTGTTGGGGGAGCCTGGCTGGCAATGGAGACATGTGCCCTGACTGGGAATTGAACCAGCAACCCTTTAGTTCACATGCCCGCACTCAATCCACTGAGCCACACCAGCCAGGGTGAGCTTCATCGTTTCTTAATTCCCTCAGCTTTAAGACACTAGGGAAGTGGAAGGAAGTCATGGAGGTAAAACAAAGATGAAATTTCTTTATGATAGGAAAATCTCTGTGGCTTGTGTTAACAGTAAGAGTGGGAATGCCACTTGTAAGCTCCATATGGGCAGGGAATTTTTATTTTGTTGACTGGATAGCCTGGGAGCTTAGAACGATGTCTAGAATATAATAAACATCTGATAAATGCATGTCAGAATAAGAAAAGGCACTTCATAAATTGCTTCAGGTACAAGGGAGTCAAGGAGCTCTGAAAGATTGTAATCTTTCATTTAAAGGCAAATTTGATAGATAAATATGATTTTTAAATGAACACAACTATAAATACTCTTCTCTCTTATTTTCAAATTTAGCTTGTTTGTTACCTTGCTCTAAGAATTATTATAATGATAATGGTAAAGACTTCTTTCATCTCTTCTGCATCTCATAATAAGCTATTATTTATGTAAGATTTACAATGCCCAGCCACAATGAGCATTGTTCTAGTTCTTTATATATTAACTAACCTGCTATCACAAATATTTTTAAATATCAACCCACGAAGGAGCTCTTGAAGAGGTAAAAAGCACCTACTAGTGAAAGCCCAATACAGCAGAAGAAATTATGTTCAAATAAAGCCCACTGGGTCTCAGAATGCTTAGGCTGAGCTCACCTTCAGTTAGAAGCCTTAAGGCCAGAGAAAAGGTTCTCTTGAGTGTGGAGCTCTAAGGTGCTCCTTGTAAAGCTTGATATTCCTTTTAGTCTCTTATTTGATCTTTAAAATTCACCATAGATGGCAGATTAATAAGCAGGTACTGACTGGGAGGGAGCCCAAGGGGGCACTCTGTGAGCTGGAAATGTTCTACACCTGATCCGGGTGGTCATTACAGGGTTGTACACATAGGCAAACATCTATCCAGTGAGATACATACTTAAGATTTGTGCAAATTATGAAAGTTATACTTCAATTTAGAAGAAAACAATTAATGATCAGATCCTCTTTTTGAGGATCTCATTTCTTTCAAGAGCTTTGTTTGTGTGGCAGGGTCAAAATATTGAACCACAGATGAGCAAAGCCACCCTCCCCCTCCAAAAGAGTTTGTGCAAATTTTGCATCCTAGTTTGTTTTAATATAAATTATTGTCATGTTTCCAGTTCATCAAGTAAGATTAATCTCAGAAAGATGTATCCTGCTCACCCCATGTTGCAGAAACACCCCATTTGGTGTTCATGACCCAGTTTAGAAAACAGCCAAGAGGGGTCTCAGTTAGGGTCCAGAGGCAATCTCTTAGGGCATGTGACAGATGAACAGTAGCCAGATGTTTGCAAATCAAGTGAAAACTCCTGTTCTTGCCTTCAAAGCACTTAAATGTAAACTTCTAAATAACTTGAACTTTTAACTATTCATTGTCATATCTGAAGATTAGTTCTCAGACAGCTCAGTGGTTAAAAACAGCAGACAAAGAAATGCTTATCCTTTATTATTATTATTATTATTATTATTATTATTATTATTTGGTAAAGGGAAATACCTAATGCTAATTCACCTGGAATCCCATCCCCCTACCTTGCTGAAGTACCCAGTCTGCTTCTCCCACACAGAGAACTCTGGTGGACTTCAAAGTCAGAGCAGAAGTGATAGACACAGACTGGTCTTTGATGCCTAAGAACATCTGAGCCCGCTGTTTGATGGGAATGCAAAGCATCTGTACTTTTCAAACCTTTCATGTTATCTCACATTGCTAACAACAAAAGCTGAAAAGTTTGAGGTGACACACATTATACACATTAAAATATTTGGAACCAGGAACTTTTCATTTCTTTTTCTATTATATATATAGCTTCTTTTACTTTGCAAACCACAATGGATAGTAAATTACTTCTGGCACGCAGCCTTGTCAGCTTGCCAAATTTCAACTGGAGCAAGTTTTTACAGCCGGGCTAATAAGCCCTGAAAATTAGGAGGTAAGTATAATGGAAATAATGGCATGGTCTTTAACTGCAGGAGCACAGAATGACAATGTGAGATTCTAATAGATTCTACTTTTAAAGTTTTTTTATTCTAATGAAATCTTTAAAAACTCTTTTAGGTTATTCCAGTTCAAACACATGTAAATGGAAAGAGTTTCTTTTAATTGGCAAAAAGCATTTTTGTGGGTTTTTTCCTGTGGCTTAAGTTATTGCTTTTTGCAAACTCAAAAAAAAAAAAAAAAAGAAAAGAAAAGAAAACAAGAATATGGTAGATTGGGGATAACAACCTACTATTAAAACAAACTGACATCTTGAAAAAAACATGTTCTGAAGTGATTGGCCTGGCGATTGTTTGTGTATGAATACATTTCATCAAAGCCATAGCTGATTAGCTACATCAGCTTTTTTTTTCAGCTTGCCTCCAATCCAGATAGAAACCCAGTCCTGCTTAAATACCTTTCAGGTCTTTATTGAACAAAGCTTCAGAAAACTGAAAATAAATATTGCAGTTAACTTTCATCACTGAAAGAAATAGGTAGTATCTGCTGTGAGGTCATACCCACTTCTCTAAATGTAATTCCCACACCCACTCCCATTCACAAGTGACAGGAAAAAAATTCTTTCTCCCCTTCTCATGCTGCCCTCCAATTAGACCTGGACTGATTAGCCTCAGCATCACATGGTCAGTCCCAAATTGTTTAAGCAAAGAAGTTTGGCGTTGTGGGGTGTGTGTGTGTGTGTGTGTGTGTGTGTAACTACACAAAAATAATATGGCCTTGCTCCAGTAATACCAGCTTTCTTATAGTTCCCCAACCGTTCCACGCTATTTCACACATACACTATTCCCTGTGCCTGGAATGTCTTTTGTCCCCTTATTCACTTGGTAAATTTAGTTCATGAAAAAAAAAAAATAGGAAGCCTGCCCTTAACACCCCACCACCCCACCACCCCACCATCACCACCGACTTGGTACTTACATACATTTCTATAAAGGGCCCAGTCTTTACATCTCTTTTTCCTTCTCACTAATTTTCTACATTCCTAGGTGATCTTATCAGGCCCATGGCATCTAGCAATGCTGTCCAATAGAACTTTCTGTGATGACAGCAATGTGTTGTGTCTGCACTTTCTGACACAGTAGCCATGAGTGCTAGGTGGCTATTAAAGTACTTGAAATGTGCCCTGGCTAGAGCATGTGAGAAAATGAATTTTTAATTCCATTTAATTGATTTAAATTTAAATTGCCACATGTAGCTAGTGGCTACCACATGGGACAGCACAGATCTCCACGACTTCCAAATGTATAGCACCAGTCCGTAACTGTCTGCTGACCACGACTCAATGCCAGTATACCCAGCTGCCTACTCAGCATCTGCACTCGGAGCTTTTAAAGGCATTTCAAAATCAGTATGTCCAAAATCAGGCTGCTGATGTTCTCTCTCAAAATCTGCTCTTGCTATAATCTTCTCCATCCTGGTTAATGGCAATTGTATTTTTTCAGTTTCTCAGGCCCAAAGCCTGGGAGTTGCCCCAGCTCCACATCTAATTTGTGGGTAATCTTCCACAGAACATAGCCAGAAGGCGACCTCTCCCCGTCATTGCTACCGCTATTATCCCAGTGAGAGCAGCCGTTGTTTCTCACCTAGATTATTGCTGTAGCCTCCACCTGGTCCCCTTGCTTCCACCTGGGCCTTTTGAGTCTGTTCTTCTTCTTTTTCATGGTAATAGTGATTGTATTTATTCAATATCACTTATGAGCTGATGTTACATATAGTATCTTATTTTATTAATATTTCATAGCTGAGATGTGTTCTATGGCTTACTAATTATGTGAAAGACCTTAGCAAAGTCATTTTACTGTTAATAAAAGGTAGAATATGTATGTATATACAAGCCACCATTCTATTTAGTCTATGTATGTTGATTTATGGATCATAAGTCCTATTTTTTATTTTTCAGTTACACTTTACACTCAACATGATTTTGTATTAGTTTCAGGTGTACAGCATAACAGACAATCATATCCTTTACAAAGTGTTCCCCTATATTTTCAGTACCCATCATGCACCATAAATAGTTATACAATATTATTGACTATATTTCCTATGCTATACTTTACATCCCTGTCACTATGTAACTACTCACTTGTACTTCTTAATGTTTTCACCATTTTCACTGAGTCTCCCAACACCCCTCTCCTCTGGCAACTCAGTCTGTTCTCTGTGTTCATGAGTCTTATTTCAGTTTTGTTTGTTCGTATATTTTGTTCTTTAGATTTCACATACAAACAGGCATCTATTCTTTACAGTTGTCTGCTCTTAACAGCGGCCAAAGGTATTGTTATAATACGTCAGACCCCGTCCCATGCTCCTCAAAGCCCTGCCGTGACTCCTTGACTCAGAGTAAAAACAAAAACCTCTCACTTGCATACGTAGCACCATGCCATCTGGTGCCCTGCCACTCCCTTTCCTCTCTGACCTTCTTTCCCACTCCTCCCTGCCTTCCAGGTGCATTCGCCTCCTTGGTACCCCCAAACACAGCAACGCAGGGCCTTTGCACTGGCTCGTCTCTCTGCCTGGAATTCTCTTCTCCAGGTACATTTATGACTCATTCCCTCACCTCCATCAGATCCTTCCCAAATGTCACTCTCTCAGGAAGGCCCTTCATATTTACCTCCCCTCAACAATCCTCAGTCTATATTCTTGGTTTTTTTCCCTCCATATCACTGATCGCCATCTAACATAGTGTCCGTCTTTCCACATGTACAACGAAACATAAGCTCCCCTGACCTGAATTGTCTGCTGCTCAACCTCCAGAACTAGGCACGTGGTAAGTGCCATTACACATTTGTTGAATAAATGAATGAATATTCGGTATAGTCATACTACTTAGTTTGTATTGTAATTTACTTCTTTACTCTACATGACTACCCTTCATAATACTATGACTTCCATGAGAGGGACAACTAATACTTTCTTTACCTTTGAAGCCCTAGAACCTAGCACTGAAAAACACTAGGTACTCAATAAAGACTCACTGAAGAGAAACAACTCTATATTCTGCATACCACCTGTTATAAGAATCACTCCCAGTGTTTAATATGCTCGAAAATGCTTCCTAAAGGAATGTTCTCCCCACAGCCGATTTGACCTTGCCACCTGACCCTGCCACTGCCCGTCAGACCACAGGCAAGATCCCAACTCAAGGACGACCAATCCATTGGTTGGCCAAAAGCCTGTAAGGTACCTTGGCATAAAGAGATGAACTGAACTAACTTAATTTTCCCTCTTTGGACTCTGAATTAAGAAGAAAAAAGAGAATTAAACGATGGCAATATATGAGTTAAAACCAAAGAGAATCCACCTGTTAGAGATTGAGCTTGAAGGGCTTGGCAATGCAAAGTTGTATGAGTAGTTAGAAATCAAAATATAGAAAAGGTATACAGAGGAAAGGGGTTGAGGAGGAACATAGTCCGTAAGAAAAAATGGAGAGCCACTGAATCACATTAATAAGAGCACCCTGGAGTGAGGGTCTGCAAACTCCTGCAATCGAGGTCCCACTTTGTACTGTTTTGAATCAAGGCCTCGTGAAGTTCTGTGCCCCTTCTTGCTCCCTGTGCCAATTTACAATAAAGCTGCGTTGCTTGAGGTATCTTAGAATAGATTGTGTCTGTTCTTTCCACCCCATTCCTAACTAAAATACTGTTCTTAGTTCATATAGCTGCTGTCACATGTAGAAGAGTGAGGGTATTGCAGTTTCATATTTTCTACCAAGTGAAACATTTGAGATGTTCTTCAAAGCAGTAGGCCATTGACCCTTGGAGCTTTGGACATTTATTAAGAAGCACGGGGAGGAATGTTCTCTCTGGGGCCATTTGGTTTCTCTGAAAGTCATACTCCTAAGGCAAGCCGGAATCCACTTATAGTGTGGATGGACCCTGCGTAAGCAAATCTGAAACGCTGGATTTACAACAACAGATTATTATTTGGTCACTTTTAACACTCTTTTATTTATTTTATTACAAAAGTAGTATACTGTTAGAAATTCAAATGCAACCGTCTTTTAATGGTGACAATTTATGAACCACAAGAGAGCCACAAACCTAAAGTTCCCCTGCTACATTTCAGTGAATAACATTGGCTTGAGTTAACACAAAGCACCTAAGGAAAAGGGCTTTCTGCTTCAAAGATTTGGTCACAATCTTTCTTTCTCCTTCTCCATGAGTAGCCCTCCCCTATGGCTCCACGCAGCTGCCGCTACCACAGAAGAAGCCAGCTCTTTTAAGATGCACTCGCTCCTTTGCTGGCAGGGCAGTGGGCCACAACGATTAAGACCACCAGCTTTATTTTGAGTACATTTTGGCAGTATCTGCCAACATTTTAAACATGCGTGCATGAAGGCCCAACTATTCTGACATATACAAATCTACAGAAATACTAACAAAAGTGCACAAACATATATGTATAAGAATGGTCACTGAAGCAATGTTTGTAAGAGCAAAACATTGGAAAGATCCTAAGTTGTCTATCAGGGAAATGGTTAAATAAACTAAAGTACATCCATACAACGGCGTAACATGCAACAATTAAAAAGAATGAGGAGCGTATTTATATGAAATGGAAATAGGCCAATATGTTGTTAAATCTAAAAAAGGCAACTTGTAGAACAGTAGTGATTCTATAATACATTTAAAATGTGTGTGTGTGTGTGTGTGTTATGAGCAAAAAAGACAACAAAACAAACAAACCAAAAAACTTGGGGGATTGCCCACCCAACCATTCACACATCGAGAAGTGGAATGGGCACTTTATACCTTGCTATATTGTTGAGTAATACAACAAAGGCATATCCCAGCTGCAGCATCTTTTGGGGGTTAGTTGGGATATTAAAATAAAAATTTGCTTTATCTTAACTCCTGATTGACACTTTGCAGCAACTGCTGAAAATACCTCAGCTTTTATTTAATACATTGTTATTTTTAAACACCAAAGAAGATTCTGTCTTAATGGACTTGTCATCTATTTTTCCTATGGGGGAACACTTTTTGTAAAGTAAACAATTTCACTCCCTAACGTGTCTGTTTACTAATAAGATATCCGTAATAAATAGGGTGTATTCTGTCTCTTTCGCAAATCCTGCTCCCTTTTCTCCCCATCTTACCCAAGCCTCGGTAACCTGGGAGCTGTCCAGGTACAAATTACCATTTAAAAAGACCTCAAGTTGTTCACACAAGCAGCTCTATTATGGCTCTCTCCTTTACAGCCTTGGTCTGCTCAAAAACCCACATTCAAATTGGATCACATCCACTCCAGCCCTTCAGCACACAGGTATTGTGGGCAAGAGGCCGCTTTTGGCTGCAAAACCCTTTATTCATCCTAAAATAACTTCATTCATAAGCTTCACTGAACAACTAGTTTGTGCTCATCACAGGCTCTGACAAAGCATTTTTGCCCACCTTGTCACTAACCCTTACAGCAGCTGTGTGGGTGGGTGAAGCTTCGTTTAACCAAAGAGCAAACCGCAGGTCCAAAGAGTGAAGAGACTTGCCCAAGATCTCACGGCTAGGAAGGCGCGCGGGGGGGGGGGGGGGGGGGGGGGGGGGGGGGGGGGGGGGGGTGTCTAGGCTTCAGGGCTAGGAAGGGTCATTAACGGTTCTTTTTTCCTTTTCTAAATTAACTAATTTTAAAAGCCAAACAGCACTCTACAGCTTGTAAAGAAAAACGCATCCCCCTAACCCACCCGTCCCCTCTCCCCTGTTATAGTTCTCCTTTGCAGACACGGGAGCTTCTCGGCTGTGGTTCCTGGTTTACCGCCATATTTCCAAATAACACGTGTGACCGGTGTGTGGAGCGGATTTGACCATGACGTATCCAAAACGCCACTCTGCGGTCGACTCCCTCCGTCCCTTCATCCACCGGTCACCTCCCCGCACGGGCGGAGCGCTCGGTCGGATGCCCTCTCCTTGCTCACTCTGAGCGCGTCCGCCCGCGGCCGCCGCGGCCACCAGCCCGGCCTCGACTCAAACCGACCTCGCGGGAGGCCGGCTTGCGGCCCCGGGGTCTGAGAGCGAGGATCCGGCGGGGCCCAGGGTCTCGGTGTGGGGCGAGGGCCGGGGGCGGGTGTTAAGGGGCAAGGTCTGGACAGGGGTCCGAGCCTGGGACCGAGGGCCCGGGTCTGAGACCGGGGCCCTGACTGAGGACTGCGGGCCGGGGTCGGGGAGGCGGCGGAGGGCGAGAGTCAGGCGGAACCTGGTTTAGCCCGGCGGCCGGGGCTCCGGGGCCGGAAGAGCCCGGGAGCGGGCGCCCCCCTCCCGCCCCCGGCCTGCGCAGCGGTGGCTACTGGAGGTCCCCCGCGGGCCCTCGACAGGGCGGCCGCAGGGGCCGCTGAAAGGGCGCTGACCTCCCCTCCAGCCTCGTCCCTGCCTGCAGCCCCAGCCCACATCGCCACGCTTCTCCTGCCGCTGTCCTCCCCCGGGCACCGATTCCCATTCCCTGGGGGAAACGAGCCAGGGCACCAGGGCTTCGGGTTTCCCAGCTCGAGCAGCACGGCCTGAAGGCTCGGGGTCGAGGGGAGCACCCCTGCTCCTGTCTCAGGGGCTTTGGGAGCTGTGCACGACACTGCAACTTGTTTCAGAGACCGCTCCACCAACCCCTCCCAGTTTTCCCTTCTGACCACCCTTTTATAAGTCCTTCATCAGGCTGAGGGTGTTCAAGCCTTCTGCAGTTTTGGAGGGAAATTCCCTTTGTTTAGGGGGGTTGGGGGGGGGTCTGGTTCCCACGGTGTAGCATCTTCTTATAGGCCTCTCATCAACTCTGTCCCCTCTGCTCCGCGCTCACTTTTCCTCCCCTCTTCCCCTGTCATCACAGCTGTGGGTGAAATCAATTTTTAATTACACATTATGAATTTGAAAATACTTTTCACGGTGGGTCTATGTAATATTTCCTTTCTTACCGAGTTTTTCCCTGTGTTAATCATTGTCTCAACTAAGATTTCTATGTATTTATCTTTTTTTTTTTCCAACTGCCAAAACTATAAATCCCCATTCACTCAAACTCATCAGGTAATACATCTATTTTGTTTTTTTTCTCAAAAATATTCCTCCCATTCCAATCTTAACAGTCGTTCGTTCACTAAGCCAACTGCACAGCTGTTGTTCTGGGATTTTCCTTCTCCATCGTGGTCCTGGGAATTCTCCTGACTTCTTTGTGTGAGTCCCCTGTTGTCCTGGATTTTGCCTTGTTTTTCTCCCTCGTTTTGGTACAGTGCATCTTCCAGTAGCTTCCTGAGAAAGAGGGTTAAGGAGGCAAATTTTTCTTGAGATCTTGCCTGTCTGAAAATACCTTTATTTGACGTCCTCAGTTGACTGATGTGATAACTTGGGTTTGTAAGTCTAGGCTGGAATTCGTTTTTCCTTAGAACTGTGAATGATCTCCTGGGTTTCAATGTTTTTGCTGAGAAGTCTAACAAAATTCTTACTTCTGTATGATCCATACAACTTTGAGTATTACCCTATATTTATTATTGTTTCTGGAAGTTTTATCTCCTAACTTCAATGTTTTGAAATACACCGTAATATGCCTCAATGTGCATCTTTTCATTCACTGTGTTGGACACACCAGGGCCCTTTCAATTTAGAAACTCCCCTCAGTTCTGGAAAATTTCTGGCATCACTCCTTAGCTCTCTCCCCCCTACACATGTGTACTCTGCCTCACTCCATCCCTATCCATTTTCTCTGTTCTTACTTTTTCAAATACTTGTTATTTGCATATTGGAAACTCCAAACAAAGCCAATTCTCTCATCTTTTCTCTTCCACTTTTCACCTCTTTTTTTTTCCTACGGTCTGCAAATACCCTCACTTCTATTTACCAAACTTCAAAATTGTCCCTTTGTCATTTTTGCCTTCTAAACAATAGTGTGCTAGTAAATGTCTAACAACTAACTCTCCCAAAGGGGGAAAAAACTTAGGTTAGTAGTGTTTGCCCATTTCTATAGTGTAAATATTTCCACCATGGCTGATTTCAAGCTACCAACATTACATCACTGAATGCAGAGTTGGGAAGAGATGCATAGTAGTATGTCATTATATTAGGATTTCTACCATATAGGTACAAAAACCAAATAACCTCAAGAGCATATGTAACAATAAAATGTGGGAAAATAACTTGGAAGTAATGCTCTTTTAGTATTATTTTTATTTTTAATGTAATATATTTAATTGCAAAATTACTGGAAATTCAACAATTGGCTCTTGTAAGCTGGTATGAGCCCGCCCTTGCAAACTACTGCTTCAAAATAAAAAATCATGGTCTCTAATGTAATCAAATGAAATCAGAGTAATCTTCTAAATGCAGTTCTGATCACATCACTCCAATGAATGAAACTCTTTACTGTTTCTCCAACTACTGAAAACCTCAACCCAACAGTCAAGGCTCCATGCAGACTCCACCTTTCTTAGTAATCAAACAAATACTGACCAAGTCTTAAACAAGGGGCTAGAGATGCAAGGATGAATAACGTACATTCCCTTTCTTTGAGATATTCACAGGGTAGTAAGAGAAGCAAAACCTTAAATACATACCATTGACTGTGATAAGTACTGTAAAAAAATACATGCACAAGGTACTATAGGCATGCCTAGAAAATTACTAATTCAATCTAGGGTATCTGCAAAGGAAAAACTTAGTATGTCTTTCCTGGTCTTTTAGATCTACTACTTCCTGGGTTGTTGTTTTTTTTTAAGCATTATATACTTCTTTCATTACAAGCCCTAAAGGTAATGTTTATTTTGAAGACTAGTAGTCTACTTTTTCTTTTTTTAAGCTATGAGAGTTGTCCTCAGAATAAATTGCTGGTTCATTCAGTTAAGTGCAAAAATTTTAGACTGAACTAATAAAGAATTTCTTTAAGCTATTAATGTACGGGAAAGGTAGGAATATTAAAGCATTGCTGCTAAGTTTCTGGAGTATATTTACAAGTAGGAAAAATGTCATGAAAATAAAGTAAGTTCAATGTCATGAAACAAACAGGAAAGTAAGAGAATATGTGGCAGTGGATAAAATATACTTGAAAGTTGTTACTGAGCTGTATAGGTCCCAGAAATCGTATGTCATAGGAATAGCAGCCATCTTATCAGAGTATCACAAAGCTTTTTCTGACCAAAAATATTTGAGGCTCTAATTCCATTCCAGACCAAGAAAAAATTGATCTCATAGAATCTTATAATTGTGTAAAGAAAAAGACCCAGAAAGTTGAAGTGACTTTTTCAAAGCTACGTGGATGTTGGTCGAGCTGAGATTAGAGAAACTAGGTGACTTGCCTCACATTGCAGTGCATCTTTTCCTTAAATACTTCAGTTACCTAGGGGGGGAGGCTCTGCTATCCACCGAGCAGCACCGAAGCAACTTTATGTCAGTGTGTTCATTCCTTTGTTAATTAGTTCAACAAACATTTACTGAACGTCTGTCCATTCTATTACAGGTTTTAGAGACATGCAGATGAATTAGACATTAGCTAGTAGGGTAGATAAGCACATACACTATGGGTGATTTATTTTATCTGGGAAGATTGTGGACTATTTTCATGTCAGAGATGACATCTGAGTTAAAGTGATGACTATGGAAATCCTTGCTGAGGCAATGTGGGAAGGCATTCCAAGCATATTAAGAAAGTGCAGCCTTGACCAGCATGGCTCAGTTGGCTCAGCGTCAACCTGGGAAGTGAAAGGTCGCCGGTTTGATTCCCATTCAGGGCACAGGCCTAGGCTGCGGGTTCAGTCCCTGGTTGGGGTGCATGGGAGAAACAAATGATAGATGTTTCTATCTGACGTTGATGTTTCTTTCTTTCTCTTTTTCCCTCCCCTTTTCTCTAAAAGTAAATAAATAAAATCTTTTTTTAAAATGCTGAAATGTTCATGAAATAATGCTGAAATTAGTGTGACCAAAGAGCAGGCAGGATGGCCAGTAATAAAAAGACGTAAGATAAGAAGCTAGAAAGGAAAAATGAAACCAGACCACCAAGTTACACCATACACAAGAGTAAACTCAGAATGGATAAAAGACTTAATGTAAGTCATGAAGCCATGAAAACCCTAGAAGAAGGGGGAAGGGGAGTGGGTAGAGGTAGAAGAGGGTATAAGGGGAATAAAATGGTCATGGAAAATATACAATAAAAAATGAAAAAGTCCTAGAGGAAAACACAGGCAGTAAAATTTCAGATATTTCAGATAGCAATATTTTTGCTGATATATCTCCTAATGACAGAAAACTCAAGAGTTAAAGATTTTATCTTCAGTTGATAGGCTAAGTGATGAATGCATGTGGAAAGCTGTTATTCCAGGAACTGGAATGCATGACCTACATGACTCCACTAGGTAGTCAAGCAATTCAACCTTTGTGACCCAGGGGGATCTGCAAGTGATGGAGATGGTGTCTGAGCCATTGTGTTCCAGGCGGGATCACAGTGATTCAGATAAAGAAATACTAGGAAAATCTAGCTGGACTGCAACTTTGATCTGATTAACCTTTTCCCATTGTTTTCAGATGAGATGTTAAGACAGTTTTTGAGTGTACATAACCCATCATCTCCTCAGATCGCCATCATCTGAACAAAGTGCCCATAAAGATTCAACCTTTGTCTCTACTTACAGGCAGCATGAACACCGACTTTTCTGATTTTACTATAATAGGGGACTCAAATGTTGTAAAAATTTTAGGTTCAGGTAATAGCTGATAAGCTTAGTAATCAATACTGTTTCAGTAACTGAAGGTATGACCCACCCTGACTCCAGGAGACCATGAGCAGTTCCACCTTAGTGCCTCAGGAGGACTGCAAGCAATCAAGGTGGTATCTGAGCCATTGTGCTCCAGGGTGAGACACCCACCGCCCAGGGCACAGATGAGAGGATGCTGCAGCTTTTTATCTGATTAACTTGTTCCCAGAATTCCAATCCCCTTACCTATACTTTTCTTCTTACAAAAAAGGTCGGTTTAAAATGGAATTGAAGACCGTCTGTTAGGGTACAAACCTGCTGTCTTTTCACATTGCTGACCATCCAAATAAAGTGCCCATAAAGATTCAGTCCCTCCCTGTCTCTTCTTATTGGATCTGGTAGGTGACAGGCAGCATGAATGCTGGCTTTTCCAGTTTCAACTAGGGCAAGGGAAACAAAGGAAAAATAAACAAATGGAACTACATCATAATAAAAAACTTCTGCATAGCTAAAGACACCATGATCAAAATGAAAAGAGAACCAACTGTATGGGAGAATATATTTGCCACTGATACATCTGATAAGGGTTTAATTTCCAGAATATATAAAGAACTTATACAACTCAACACCATGAAGACAAACAACCCAATTAAAAAATGGGCTAAGGACCTGAATAGACATTTATAAAATGCTCAACATCATTAATCATCAGAGAGATGCAAATCAAAACTGAAATGAGATATCACTTCACAACTGCCAGAATGGCTACCATCAATAAATCAACAAACAACAAGTGCTGGAGAGAATGTGTAGAAAAGAGAACTCTATTACACTGTTGGTGGGAATGAAAACTGGTGCAGCCACTGTGGAAAACAGTATGGAGTTTTCTCAAAAAATTAAAAAGGGAACGCCTTTTGACCCAGCGATTCCACTTCTGAGAATATATCCTAAGAATCCCAAAAAACCAATTCAAAAGAATATATGGGCCCTCTCTCACACTCTCTCACCCTCTCCCTGGCCCTCTCTCTCTCTCTCTAGCCTGCTCTGGCTCACACGCGCACGCTCTCTCTCTCTCTGCCCCCCTGCCCCGGCCCTCTCTCTTGATCATTGAGAGATCGGCCATGCATCCCTTTTTCTCCACCGGATTCCTTTCATCCACGTGAATTTGTTCGTCACTTGTCCGGGATATGGGACAAGCATTCCACAACACCACGCGGTCTTGCCGGATGGGAGCGCAACAGCTTTCTTCTAAGATTTTTATGGTCTCGCATCTAACATTTAAGTCTTTAATCAATTTTGAGTTTATTTTTGTGTATAGTGTAAAAAAATGGTCTAGTTTCATTTTTTGCATGTATCTGTCCAATATCCCCAACACCATTTATTGAGTAGACTATCTTTAGCCTATTGTATGTTTTTGCCTCCTTTGTCGAATATTAATTGCCCACAAAGGCATGGGTTTACTTCTGGGCTCTCCCTGATCTATCCATTGATCTATATGTCTATTTTTATTGCAGTATCACACTGTTTTGGTTACTATGGCCTTGATATCATTTGATATTAGGTAGTGTGATTTCTTTAACTTTCTTCTTTTTTCTACATTTGATAATAATGTCAAAAAACGAATAAAAAATAAAAGAATATATGTACCCCTGTGTCCATAGCAGCATTATTTACAATAGCCAAGATCTGGAAATAGCCCAAGTGCCCATCAGTAAATGAGTGGATAAAAAAGCTGTGGTACAGTTATACAATGGAATACTATATGGACATAAAAAAGCAGGAACTCTTTTTGCTACAGCACAGATGGACCTGGAGATTACTATGTAAGTGAAGTAAGCCGAGATCAGTGAAAGACAAATACCATATGATCTCAATTATATGTGGAATCTAATGAACAAAATAAACTAAAGAACAAAATAGAGCCGGAGGCATAGAAACGTGGAACAGACTGACAGCTGTAAGAGGGGAGGGGCAAGGTGGGGACTGGATGGAAGAAGGTGAAGGGATTAGTTGATGAACATATATGTATAACCCATGGACACAGACGAAGATGTGGTGATTCAGGCTAAGCAAAAGGGAGGCAAGGTCTGGGTGGAGATGGGCAAAGGGGGAAAAAGTGGGGACAATTGTAATAGTGTAAACAATAAAAAATAAAGTAGGAAAGGTAGAAAGGACTCTGACTTTGCAATGCCTTTACCTCAGAAATTAGGGATATTTATTAATTTTTAAAAGGCTCTATTATAGTACTGTTAGGAACAGGAGTTAGTAGCTTAGGCACTTAAAAAGTCTTCAAGATTCATGGCTTTCCAAACTCTGTGCTACGGGCCATCACTCTCTCTGAAATACTCCTGAATTCACAATGTCAGGAAACATGTAGCCTAGAATAAAACAAGTTCCCCAAGTCTGGGAGTTTTGTGGTGAACTCATTTTCTCTGTTCACAATATATTCTGTTTCCCTTCTGCTCACACTTAAGTAAATTTTAAGATTTCCAAGAAATTAAAAGTATCTACTAATTGAGAAAAAAGGGTGCTTAATTGAATATATAAGCAACATCATTAGAATAATAAAAATAGAATTGGTATTATAACTTCCTAGAAGATCCTGAAGTGAGAAACCTGAAACACGCCGCTTGGGAAGGGGACTCACGTGTAAGCACAGTGGAAGTCCCCAGGCTGCAGAGAGAGCTCTGCCAGTAAAGGGGGGGCCTGACTGATCAGCAGAACTTCAACTCACTTGCCACTCCCATTGTCTCTTTCTCTGACCAGCGTTTGCTGGGAAGGGCAACAAAGAGATTCTCCCTTCCTTCTACTCAGGGATTTGGTCGTCATCTCTCTCCGCCCTAACTAACATTCCAAAGTCCCTGAGAAAACAAAATTGGTTCTTTCTCATTAAAATGGTGGTGACACTTGTTAAACACATAAGTAATTGTATTAACAGCACCAACTGGGGCTCCTCGGAGAGAGTGCTCAGGAAGAGTGAGATAGATTGAAAAAAGTGTGACTACTCTCATTAGAAAACAAACAAACAAAAAGGGTTGGAGTCAGAGACACCAGAATAAACTCATATTCAGCTCAATATATCAATAGACAGGGATGCATACATTCAGAAACATAGATTTGTGCCTGTGTGTGTGTTTGTATACAAACACATATTTCCTACTCTGCCTACTGAGAGGGCCTAGAAACAGTGACGCCTCGGCAGCAGTGAGCACACCCAGCTCTCACATCTTGGTTTCCCTACCACTTTTATCAGAATGAAAAGAACCATGGCTTCTTGGAGAAATGGTTGATCTAGGACTGGGGTAGGGAATGCACAAGATGAGGCTGGCACTTCTTGTAGTACCACAAAGTAAGGGATTGTTAAAAGAAAAAAACCCCAGAATAATGGGACCACGTTAAGGGAACAGAGGGGCCCACTAAAAGATCTCCTAATTGCCAAAGCAGGAACAATTTAATCAACAAAATGAATAACACAGTATTGAATATAGCTCAAAGTATCAAATAACTATCTATGGATCCATATAAATAAATGATTGAATAAATACAGAAATGAGGGAGAGAAAAATCCCTTGTACAGAAAAATTGGAAATTATTTACATAGATACTCCCACATCAAGGCTATGGAGCATAACTCACCACTATCGTCACCCATCGCCACACCTGAGTATGGGCTACACTTGGGGACTTGCTTCCAAAGAGTAACAGGAAAAGGGGTGAAAAAGTAATTTTACAGTGGAGAAGCCTATGAAATCTTAAATTAATGATTAAGGTTAACATCATCAGTGACAACCATGTTGATAGCATGTGGATATGATGTGATGAGAATTCCACTTTACTTTTGTGTTCTTCCTTCCAAAACCCATAACCCCACTCAACTATTAGAAAAACATCAGATAAACCAAAATTAAGGAATCTTCTATAAAATACCTGACCAGCACTCTTTAAAACTGTCAGGGTCATCAAAAACAAGGAAAATCTGAGAAATTGTCACAGGTCACAGACCATAGGAGACTAAGGAGGACTAAAACAATGTGGTCTTCTGAATAACAGAAGGGTAGGATAGATAGACATAGACAAGTTAACTTTGCTCCCAATAGAAAACATACGTATTATTTAAACATTCATGGCACATTAAAAATAATGGATTGTTTTAGGCCCTGAAAAAAAATCTCAACCAATTCTCAAAAAAACGCCAGGAATTATACAGGCCTATTTTTCCCTCTTATCATAATGCAACACAAAATTAATAGGATATTGGTTGAATAAATTATGGTACATAAAAAAAAAAGGCCTAGCAACTTAATTTTTTAATATGCCTGTCTTTGGGTAATTCAACTGCTCAGATGTTTTTGTACTCTCAGTATTTTTCAGGTATTTTTATCTTCAGTTGTAAAATTTTTAGATTTTTGTATGATAAGTGGAATCTTAAGATTCCCTTTTTAATTGTATTTTCCATCCTAAATATTGTGCAGTTCAACCTTCTTACTGGCACTCTTCTATATCATTTAGCATGTTTTGAGCTGAATTTGTAACCTTTTCTGCTCCATTGGAGAAAAGATAACTCCATTTACCTTTTTTTTTTTAAGGGAAAGAGAGAGAGAGTAAGGGAGGGAGAAAGAGAGGGAGAGAAACATTAATGTGTGGTTGCCTCCTGCACACCCTCGACTGGGGACCTGGCTCACAACCCAGTTCTCTGCCCTGACTGGGAATTGAATCTGTGACCTTTAGGTTCCGCAGGCAGGCACTCAATCCACTGAGCCACACCAGCCAGGGTTGCCTCTTGTTAATTGATCACTCAGGAACCAAAAATGGAACCCAGGCTTTATAATTTTATAGAAAAGAAACATTAGTACGAATTTAACTTTGGTGTAGTGCACTGGAAGTGATTTCTGTGATTTTCTTAGAATTAAATAACTGTGATAACTTTTAACAATAACCTAGATCAGTGTTTCTTGATCTTTTTTTCTCAATGTCTAATTTGATTTTTTAAAAAGTCCTATTCTCCTACCCTTGAAAACTACATCTATCTCTCTAGGTAGATGTGCCTTAAAAATACTGATACGTGTCATCAAATTAAAAAGCTTCTGCATGACTAAAGAAAACAGCATTAAAATGAAAAGAGAACCAACTATATGGGAAAACATATTTGCCAATGATACCTCAGACAAGGGTTTGACCTCCAAAATATATAAAGAACTCATATGTCTCCACTCCAGGAAGACAAAAAATCCAATTAAAAAATGGGCAAAAGACTTGAACAGACACTTCTTCAAGAAGGACATACAGAGGCCCAGAGACATATGAAAAGATACTCAGCATCACTAGTCATCAGAGAGATGCAAATTAAAACCACAATGAGATACCACTTCACACAGGTCAGAATGGCCATCATAAACAAATCAACAAACAAGTGTTGGAGAGGATGCGGAGAAAAGGGAACCCTAGTGCACTGTTGGCGGGATTTCAGACTGGTACAGCCACTGTGGAAAACAGTGTGGAATTTCCTCAGAAAACCAAAAATGGAACTGCCTTTTGACCCAGCAATTCCGCTACTGGGAATATACCCTAAGAGCCCTGAAACTCCCAGAAGAACCTAAGCACCTCAATGTTCATAGCAGCACAATTTACAATAGCCAAGTGCTGGAAGCAACCTATGTGCCCACCAGTAAATAGGTGGGTCAAAAAACTATGGTACATTTACACAGTGGAATTCTACGCAGCAGAGGGAAAGAAGGAGCTCCTA